>APFE030358044.1:73528-127686 GCA_000404065.3 Pinus taeda | reverse complement strand
TTTCCTGTACAAAATGGGGGAAGTGCAGAAGGCACAAGGGTCTTTAGACCTGATCAGGGGGAAATCTCAGTATAATAACCTTTCTCTATATTCTCTCCTCCCTTAGGCCTTCCTTTTGGTGTCTTTTTATACCAATTCCAAAGTAGTTTTTTAGTTAGGAATTGGTTGGGGACAGTTGAGGCCACGGGCACTAACAGGTGATCACCAGGTAAAACCCGCGATCTCCACCCGAAAATAAGGAGTTTTATAATTTTTTAAGTGTTTTAATACATATACGCAGGTTGGGTATATATGAACCCGCATACACACGCGTTTAACTCAGGGCAATGTCGCATACAGGGAATAAAACACTGTTTTTTAGATTTTGGACCAGGTCTGGAAGGAGGGGTTGCCCTAGGCCATGAGTGCAGCATCAAAAACCATAATAGTGAGATTTGGAGCTATAACATATACCACTGTGGAAACTCCCTTCCTTTGCATTATTCAGCCTCCATTGTGCAAAGAACTATGAATTTTTTTATGTATTGTTCACCATTTACAGTTCTCCTTTACAAAGAAGTATCTTAGTCGAACTATCGTCTTTTGATTTGGAAATGTCGCAAGTGTCATTTTTAGTCAAAGAAAAGAATCCTACTATTCTTGATGGTCGATTACACTATTACTCCTATATTTGATTTGAATTAATAGTTTTTCAAGTGTCAAAAGCAGTTTTCAATTGAAAATTACAAAGTGTCATCGTTGTCTTCCTTTCGTCTTTTGAAGAGAAAATTGCTAGTACTGTCGCTTTGAAAAGATCATTCAGATTTGTACTCAGAATTCTTTTTGTCATTCACACATTAAGAAAGCGGAAAACAAATACATGCATGTGCATTTAAATTTAGACTGCTTGTTGATTTTGATTTAGGACAATGCATCTAGTGTGTGCTTTATGCTCTATGTTGAAAGAATCTCGCTTCTCTTTCCTTAGTAGCTAGGATTTTTATTACAAAAAGAAGAATAAATGATTGTTTATCACCTTAGATTGCATTTTAGGAATTGTATATCTATATCACGCGGTGAACCTTAAAGGAAAAATTATTAAGAAATATCAACTGTAAAATAAATTCAATGAACATAAAAACGCTTTGGAACGTAACACACAGCATTTTGAAGTCTAGCCTAGAGACGTATTCCGGCATCGTAAAACTTGGTAACTATCGCTTTCATCGTAGGTTGGGTGATTCCTCCTATTTGAGACGACAAGTTCCAGTACAGACTTGTGCTCCCACGTATCGTCAAGTATATATTGGGAGACCACAATAGGCTATATCCTTTATTCTTAAGAAGTCGTGTCTATCGCCCTGTCGATCGCAATGCACTAAACACAACATTCGGGAAGATTGACTGCCGTATTGTAAAAAGTATTCTGCATTTTCGCGATTGGTTTGGTAATCCCTCTGTCTAGATTTCCAGAGTAGTCCCTTTCGTTCCTTTTCAGACTCTTTAAAGGAAAAAGGTCTATTTGAGCACTATTCATTTTAGGCTCATTAAAAATCGAAGGTGACTAGAGTTATCTTTAGCTTTTTTTTTACTGTTAAAAATTGAAAAATAAAGTTGTGTCAAAGCGTCATAAAATTTATTTTAATCGGAATAACGTCACTGTTCCCTCGTTGGTTTTAGGTTGAGAAAATGGAGTCCACCAACCAAGGATTTCCCCTTGGGGGAAATCCTAGTCCTTTTTCCTCTTAGGGAGATGTTGGTGCACCCCATATGGCCACATTGTCCCTTCCAGGACTGACAATCGGCTTGCCAATATGGCTCTTCTCAACTTCTGTCGTTCAAAATACCGTGATTCCTGAGTAATCAAATCAGCAACTAGATGATACTAGAGTTACCCCCAACCTTCAGCTTCATATGTTTCTCCCTCCCATCCTTCCTCTTCACTTGGTGAAGCTGGTAAAGCTAAACACCAAGTAACTGAGAAGAAGAAGAAAGGGAAGGAGAAGGAGAAGAAGAAGAAGGAGCCAAAGGCAAAAAAGGGTGACCATGCATCATCTAGCGAAAATCCACAGACTGCATCGTCCAAACCTAAATCTCCATGTGTCATTTGCAAAGGAGACCACTATCATCGAGATTGTCCTTGCATCCCTTAGATCTTAAGGGATTGGTCTCCTCGTTTGCACAATCCAGTGTCGTCAACCTCTGACGATCATGTTGAGAGTACACTGTCAACTAGTGAAAATGAAGTCTCTGGGCAGAAAGGAAAATATAAATTTCCTTGTAGACTGTGTGAAGGTGATCATGTTTTCCATCATTGTCCCTTCCTAGACGAAGCTATAAAAGTCTTGGATAACCGTCCTGCTTCACCGCTACGGCTTCCTCCTGGATACAAGAAACTCTTGCCGAGTCCATCGCTAGTTGAGAATCCAGCTGACACACCTTTGTGGTTTGTCGAAGCATATATCATTAAAGATAAACCCTCTGAGTCTACATCAGACCAAGGTCATTGGGTCGAGATTGCAGATGACCCAGTCTTGTCTTTGGAAGGTCCATCTTCAGATGACACAGTCACGGAAGAGAATGAGAACGACACCGTTCAAGTTCTTTTCACAAACACAAACTCCGATGAACATGGGGGAAATCTACCCATTCCTTTACTGGAGGAAGGAAGTTCGTCAGAGTCATATCCGACCGTTCATTCGGTCCCACCTCTGAGCAACCTAGTCATTTCCTTCAACTAGAATCTACTAGGAAGACCCCGTCTACCGTCTAATGTACCATTCTGAATCATTGTACAATCCTATAGAATGGTCATGGTCGGTACTATCATAGATGAAGGGGCTTCTGTGAGTATCCTTTCCTCAACTGCTTGGAAAGCGATCGATTCGCCGTCGCTTCTGCCTGAGATGCGAAATCTGACAGGCTTCAACAAAGGAACCAGTCGACCATTAGGGATCCTTCTGAGTTTTCCTATAAATTTGAGAGGAAAAACCATTTACCTGAACGTAATGGTAGTCCAAGGACCTCTAGATTACAATCTACTCCTTGGGCATGACTACATTTATAGCATGGGGGCCAGTGTCTCCTCAGTCTTTCGAGTAATGTGTTTTCTGCATGAACGCAGAGTGGTCTAGCTCGTAAACTAGCTTTCATTCCCCGGCTCACACATAGCTAATAGTCTAATGCCATCCCTAACTGGTCTTTCACGCAAGGAGTGTCTCGTCAATCTCTAGTCCATCCACTTGATAAGTGTGAGCAATTCGGTGATTGTGACTAAAACCCAAGGGGCATGTGTCGTGGTCTGCGTCGATAGAAGAACACCAGGTATAAGGTGGGTTTCCGCATAGGAATATGACTAGTCTGACACCCATCCATTTAGGAAAATGGGATTATACTGGAAGAAGATACCTCCATCAAAAGGTATGCCTTTCCTGACAAAGAAAATGTTTTTTTTGCAAATTGAAGGGTAACCTGGAAACTCTACTTTGTACATTAGAAGGTAGTCCTTTCCTAACAGAACAAGTGCTTTGTTTGCAAATTGAAGGGTAACCTGGAGACTTTACTTCATTATACCTGGGGGCATGCAAACCTTTTTGCATGCAAGTGAAAATCGACCATTTATTTTCTTAGTTTATAGATTCTCAACCCTTTAAACTCATAGGATTGGTCGTTCTTAGCTTACATAAATAAAGGATTCGAAACAAAGTTTCGAATGGTGCAAGCTCCCTAAAAATTGTACCTATCGATGAGACATCCTTATTATACGACTGGCACGAGCAGTTTTACGCAAAGTTCAAGCTCGTTAAAAATTAAACCTAAGCATTGAGCACATGTTCCACCAGAGTTTAAGCTTATTAAAAAATGAACCAACCTCCAGCAAATAACCATTGAGCCTTGGTCATGTTCTTACCATCACCTCCACTCTGTTTTAGCTGATCATACGCCTCCATTTGATTGTTTACCCTTTTGAGGAACAACTGTGACAAGTGATTTTGTTAGCCATCCTCGTAACACTGTCGTGATTGGAAAATTCCAAACCTTACCTGGAACCAACTGCTACCCGAAAATATCACTCGTTCCTAAAAAATGAGTCTCCTTTAAGCTCATTTCATCTGACTCATAAAATATGAAAAGATTGTCGAGCAATTGGCCTCTCCAACTTGTAAAAGCTATCAGAAATGTTCTCCCTCCTCTAGATTTTAATCTTTTTGGACCTAAGGGATTATTACACAAAAATATCGAGCACTTGTCTTGTTTGGCTCGTTAAAACTATCGAAAATTCATCCCTTTCATATTATTTTATACTTTTTCGCACTTAAGGGATTATATGAAGAAAAAGGATTACTGGAGTTTCCTTTCCGTCCCTTTTCAGACTCTCTAAAATTGAAAAAGGACCAAGTTTTCTTTGTCATTAAACGCGTTAAAACCAATAGCGACAAACTTGTCCATGCAAACAAGAATGAGTTTCATTGTTGCTAGGCTCATTAAAACATAGCGACGGGTTTGCCCAAAGGGCAAATTATAGAACAAGGATATGTTATTCCCCTCAAGCTTGACAAAAATAAATAGGTACTGGTTAGCAATGACTGGGGAAGAATAGGGAAGAAAACTTGAAGAAACTTTATTGGTAGCAAGTCGCTCTTGAACATGACACTTTCACTCTATCACCATGATTGAGTCGGGTTGGGTTATTCTGTTCACTGGTCATATCACCATTGGTCCACTGTACCATCCATTTTTGGGGTTAACACTACCAATCCATTTTAGTGTCACCGATATGTTCAAGAGAAGTCGCTTATAGGATTCACCAACCCAACTTGTGTCTCATCTACTGCAATACCTTCACCCTTCATTCTTTCATGACCGCCACCCTGAACCCTGTATCATCAAATCGTTTTCACCTCCACAAAATCATTTGCTCCGTTCTGTGTCGTAGATGTGGGATTCATTAAGACCCTCTTACGACGGGTCACTTCTTGTTGACAATAGCTCATTATCCAAGAAGTCGACCTAGGAACAACCCTTTCAGTACTTTGAAGCTTGCATGCCTCAATGGCCAGTTTCTCACTTCCGGCGACAGGTTTACATCAATGACCTTTGACCAAAAGATTTTGCGTGGTGTTCAATGCCAAGTCCCATTTTCACACCATGTGAATTGTACTATCATATCTTGAGGGTCATCATCATTATCAGTGATTCCCCTCGCGCCTGTTAACAGCTTACATCATTGGTTGGTAATCAGGTGATGCCCTTCCATGTTCGACTCCAGAACATTTTTTCACATGGATTGACTTGTACTTCGGGTGAATATTGAATGAGTTTGAAGATCCCGGATCTAGTTTCATCTATCCAAGCCACGATATATTCAGGAAAATAAAGACATCAAATGTACATCATTGCTGCACAAATGATCATCCAAATCAAAGGATGATGACTCTATTAGAATCATCATTATGTCATATAGATGGTCGTCTATCCTATGTACATGAAAATGAATTTATAAAGCTGAGCATGGGAATGCCCACCTCAGCTAGATCATGAAAATATTATGAAGATAATGTATTGTATTGTATCTTATTATAGGTCGCCTTCGAGTTCGAAGATCCTCAGATCCTCATGATAAAGAATTTCACCTGACATCAAAAGATTTACGACCTCATGCTTTAGGGGGCAACTGTTATAGACATATTTCGGCACTACAACCCCAATCATATATGTCCATAAACCAAGGGTTTCTAAGTCCCTAAAATTGTTTTTTCACACCCTAAAGGAACAAGGTCAGCTGATTACATCATCTCCTAGAAGTTCTCCATGGAAAACTGCTCAGAACTGGTCAAAACTGGACCATACAAACTACTCAGTGCTAAGGGTGCGATGCATCTCACCTGCCACATGCAAAACGTGTGATGCATGCTGAAAAGCCCTTCTGTAAGGTGTGATGGGTGAGAGTAGACAAATAACTTCTCCCATGACACTTGCCTCTGTGAATTTGCCTAGGGATGAGTAAGAGATCATGAATCTCCAAGTGGAACCAAGAACAATCAAAGAGAGGACACTAAT
Source organism: Pinus taeda (assembly GCA_000404065.3). Lineage (NCBI taxonomy): Eukaryota > Viridiplantae > Streptophyta > Pinopsida > Pinales > Pinaceae > Pinus > Pinus taeda. The sequence goes on along the minus strand of APFE030358044.1, from coordinate 121,647 downwards.
CGAAATCCCAGAAGCTGAATCACCCCCTTGCAAACATCTATATATGGATCCCTCATCCCAGGGACCCAGAGGCTAGAATTTTATATCTTGTAAGGAAGTGCTATTGGTTTCCTAGTGGAACATCATTGTGTTGGGTGATCTAAGCTTTTCATGAGGTGAAGAAGGGCTTTCATGCTGGGAGGATGATGTTGGGACAGATTAATGGGTTGTAATCCTCTCTTCTATTCTTTCTATCAATAAAGTTATTCGAGTTTTCCTCCACATTCTTGTATGTTTGATGTAAATGCATTTGTGTGGTCAATATATATCTCGTCCTATATTGTTTATGATTGTAGATACTAGTACTTTGAAGGTATTATGCTACTTTGACTTTACAGGTACTCTTTGAAGCAAGGTAAGCAAGGAAGGAGCAGCAAAGATCTATCAGAAGGGAGAAGGAACAAGCAAGGAACCAAGCGAAGATTGAGGTTGGTATTCTTTTCTCCTCTCCTATCTACTTCTCATAAAGGAAAATGAAAGTAACTTTAGTTTCTTTGTTTCTAAGATAGCTACCCGTCTTAGTGGGACTAGCAGCTCTGCATGGACACTAGATTTCTTGATAACAACATGGGCACAACAATATAATAAAGGGGTTGCACTAATAACAATAAGGGGTTACACTAGTACTATAGGGACCTAACATGCCCCTGTCCTTCAAAAAGCGTTGTCCTTAACGCTTCAGTAGTTTTGGATGCTTCTATATTAACTTCTCATCCTCTCATATGGAATCTTCAATGGGTAAGGTCTTCAATTGATGAGATACTTTAAAATTGATCGATTTCGTAGCTTTCAGGTTCTTGTTTCCATGACTTCCTTAGGTTCCAATATGATTTTTCCTTTCTCGTCATGTTCCGACAATATTGTATGAATTGGGAGCTTGTCACCGATAATCTTCTTTAAACATGAAACATGGAAAATTGGGGCACTCGGGAAGATGTAGGAAGCTCCAACTTGTATGCAATAGTGCCAATATTTTGTAGCACCTTGTAAGGACCATAATACTTTGGTGATAATTTATTATCCTTCTTAGCTTGCTTGAGGGACATTTGTTTCTATGGTTGTATTTGTAAAAATACCTAGTCGCCTATATCAAAACTTATTTCATTGTGATGTTGATCTACCTATTGTTTCATTTGATTATGTGCGAAGGTAAAGTTCTCATTTTCCTTCTTGATATGTCCTTCTATCTTGAGAGTTTGAGGAGTGGTAATTCTTTCCAATGAATTACAAGATATGGTCAGATTTATTTATTCTTTCCTTGGGGTTGGTTCCTATATATCCTATTATTTTAACGTTTCTTTATCCTTTTCTTCCTTCTCTTCACAATCAATGCAAAATAATTTCTTCTTAGTACACTTATGACCTCTAGTGCCTCCTTCCTTCTCCTATTGTGTCATATTTGTAAATCCTTCAATCCTATCCCAAGTTCTTCTTATGGGGGGATATTAGGATATTCCGACACATAGGAAATAGTTAAGTATAACTTGGTCTAGTGTAGAGTTAGGTAAAGTGTGTTTCTTTACTATGTACTTTTGTAACTTATAATCCGACAGTCACGATATGTAGTGATCCGACGGTTCATTCTCTCCTTGGTATTATTGAAACTTGATATGTGGCTTAGCACCCGATTGGTCCATGATATCTATTTAAAGAGCATGGAGGGTCATTTGTAGGTTAACTGTTGATGAGAGAAGCTTATGTAAAATTTCATTCTTTTATTAATAAACTGCCTGAAGTGGCCATGTTGGCTCAGGGCATGGACTATTTCCCTCTTTGAGGGTTTTAACCACGTCAAAAATACTGGTGTATTCATCTGTGATCTATTTGTGAGTGGTGTCCTTTGGTGTTCTATCTAACGAACTTACCCTGTAAATTCCTACATGGTATCAGAGCTAAGCTGAGGGCCGCGTCCGTTGATGATCCAAATCTGAAGCCGGTAGAACTACATCTGACTGTCGTTTCCTAGATCTATTGTTTCTAACAACTTTTGGGCTAAGAGGACTGCTCTGTTGTGTTAGGAGCATCTATTCCAGTGAACAACCCCTTTCGTTTCATGCGAAAAGGTTTCTAGTAGCCCTAGTTACGTCATTTTTAAGATCTGGAGGTATACAGTGTTTATTTGCAGTTTCTAGTTATTTTCTCTCTGTTTATTATTTCGGTTTATTTAGCTTCTTTTTTTATTACTGGATCTATACCTTTCATTTCTGCGTATGCTCTTTTCCCTGCGACTCTGTGCGATCTGGGCAAATCAGAAATAGAGAGGAAGGATTTTTCTCATGCGTATGCTCTTTTCCGTTGTGCCTTAGTGTGATCTCAGTAAATCAGAAACATTGAGGAAAATATTTAGTTTTCAAGTAAAGCTAACCTCAAGCCGTAAGTCTTGTTTGTGTTTGCATGTCTGTGTTGGGTTTTGTGTTTTTTTTTTTGTAGGGAAAAAGAGCTTTCTCAAGCAAGCACGCAACCCAAATCTTTAGTGACTAAACCCCCCCCGCTCTCTCTCTCTCCCCTAAACTTTTAGTTTAGCTCACTTGGTCCAAAGCTAATTTATGAGAGTAGAGGTGTTGAGTTCAAGTCTCCTTTTTGAGCTTGGAAAGGGGGCAGATTTTTTTTATCATTCATTTTCGCACATTCCCGCACTTTGTCGGCATCTTCATCAACTTTTCTTCAAAAAGACATAACTTCTTCATCCGGAAGCTACTTTTAGAGCCGTTTTTTCTTAACCAGCATAATTTTTCGAGATCTTACCATTGGAACACTTAGTTTTAGCATATATAGCTTCAGTTTTTGTTAAAATAGAAAGTCCATGCCAAGTTTTTCTTGATAGCACCAACTACTTCCAATGGTGGTCCTACATTGTGGATTTATTTAGAAGTAAAGTTCTTTACAGAATAGCCACAGGCCAAGAAACCAAACCAGAAGAAGAAGATAAGGCAACTAAATGGAAAAATAGGCAAGATCAAGCACGTGGGTTGATAGGGATGTTTATTTCTCCAGATCTTAGATTCCATATTGCAGAACTTGATACTCTTGATGAAGCATTGAAATAGATTACTAAATTTTTTGGAATCAAAAATAAACTTAGAGCCCATCAACTTGAAAATGAGTTTCTTACATTGGACCCCAATAATTTTTCTTGCATTGAAGATCTTTTGTCCAAGTTCAAGACCCTTAGACTTCTCTTGGAAAGTGTTAAGGTTAAGAAAGAAGATAGTAACCTTATCTATTTCAGTCTTACTATGTTGGGACCAGCCTACTCTATGTTTGTTTCCACCTTCCATTCTATAAGAGAATCCTTCATTTCTCAAGGAAAAGACTACTAGTCCCCTTCCTTTGATTCTTTTTGTGATTCTTTAATAAGAGAACAAGAAAACCTCTTACACCTTCATCTTCTTAATCTTGGAAACTCTTCTATGAAAGCGTTAGCTGCCCAGCAACAACAAAATTCAAAGAATCCTAAGAAGTTGTATCTTAAAAGGAATGGTCCTCAACCAAACAAGGGTCCTAAGCAATTTCAGCCTCAAAATGAAAAATCATTTCAACAAAATGATAAGGCAAATAAAAAGAAAGGGAAGAAGACTAATAAACATTGCCACTTTTGTAATCGAGATGACCACTTAGAATCCAAATGCTTTAAGAAGATGGAAGCCTTGGAAGCAGCAATGAAGAAGCATAACATCCATTTGGAGCACTCTTCAACTTCAACTTCATCTTCAGGAATGGCACTTTCTACATGTGGTTGTCAAGCATCTCAGTCTGGCTATGCACTAAATGTATCTTCTTCCTCTCATCTCACGATATGTTTGGCTCATTGATTATGAAGCTTCCTTATCAACATGGCCAAAACAAAGCCATGTTTTCTTCTTTTAAATGATTATAACAACCAAATATATAATGTTGGTGGATGATAGATCTCTTAGTGTTGTAGGGACTGGAACTGTTCATATAGACAATGGTCAATTTAATGATGTATTATGTGTTCCAACCTTATCCTGCAACCTTCTATCTGTATATCAAATAACTCATTAAGGTGAAGGTAAAATCGTTGAATTTTCACCTCACGATGTTGTAATTAAGGACCTAAGAGATCATACACAGATTTTAGCTACTGGCACTGCTGATGATTCTACAAGGTTTTATAAGTTTCACAACTTTGGGTCATCAAACCTTCCCTTGGTATTTGTTGCTCATAATGATGAAGTGGGCAAACTTTGGCATGAGCGATTTGGTCACTTAAACTATCGCTCCCTTCAGAATCTATGTAAAGAAAATATGGTGACAGGTCTTCCAATGGTATCTTGCAAAGATGGTGTTTGTTCTGGATGTGTACTCGGAAAACATCATCGGGACAATTTTGAAAAATGTGCCTCTCAGCACGCCTCAGCCCCTTTGCAGCTTGTGCATAGTGATTTATGTGGTCCACTTCCAGTTGTTTCATTCTCTGGATACAAGTATTTCTTAACTTTCATTGATGATTTCTCCAGACGCACTTGGGTATACTTCTTAAAACTCAAGAGTGAAGTATTTAACATTTTCTTGGCCTTTAAAGCCTTTGTTGAAAAACAATCTGGACATCAAATTCTTAAGCTAAGATCTGATAATGGCGGAGAATATGTTAACAACAAATTCATCAACTTTTGCACTGAGAATGGAATTCAAATGCAACATATTGTTCCATATACTCCACAACAAAATGATGTCGCTGAATGGAAGAATCGCACCTTAAAGGAAATGGTTAATTGTATGCTTCAATCTAAAGGACTTAGTCTTAATTATTGGGCAGAAGCAATTAACTGTGCAAATTACATAATAAATCGCACTCCTACTAAGGTTTTAAAAAACATCACTCCAGAAGAAGCATCGAGCTCAATTAAACCAGATGTAAGCCACTTTCATGTTTTTAGAAGTGAAGCATGGGCCCATATTCCAGATGAGAAACATAAAGCTTTAGAACCTAAGAGTGAAAAATGTATTTTTGCTGGATATTATGAAGATGTCAAAGGATATAGACTTATTCCATTTAAGTCCAAAAATGTTATCATTAGAAGAGATGTAAAGTTTGATGAAAATATATCAGCCTACGAGCCTAGTTCGGAAAATGTGCCACCTCTCTCTATCTCTTCTACTTTTAAACATATTTCTTCTTCAGATGATGAAAGTGAGGATGAAAATCCTCCCCCACCTTCTCAGGATCCTCCTTCAGCTCCTTCACTTCCAAAATGGCTCTGTGCTACTCAGGATGTAGCAGGTGATCTTGCCGGTGATCCTACAAATCAGCGCCGTACACGTTCTCAGTTCGAAAGAGCCTCTTCTTTACTGGCTCAAGTCTTATCAAATTATGATCCTGACACCTTTGCAGAAGCTTTTGGCCATTCAGATTGGGACGCAGCTATGAATGAAGAATATCGTTCATTATTGGCAAACGATACATGGGATCTTGTTCCTCTACCAAAGGGACGAAAACTTGTTAGATGCAAATGGGTTTACAAAACCAAGTATGGACCAGATGGGAAAGTTGATAAACATAAAGCTCGTCTTGTTGCTAAGGTCTTTTCAGAAGTTGAAGGCATTGAATATACTGAAACCTTCTCCCCTATTGCAAAAATGAACTATGTCCGCCTTGTTCTTTCCCTTGCTGCCTCTTTCAAATGGGAAGTCCATCAGATGGATGTTAAATTTGCCTTCTTGCATGGGGACTTGCATGAAGAAATCTATATGGAACAACCTATTGGGTTTATACAAACAGACTCCAGTATTGTATGTTAGCTTAAGAAATCCCTTTATGGTCTCAAGCAAGCTCCTCGGGCTTGGTATGCCAAAACGGATAGATTTCTTTTAGAATCTGGTTTTTTTAGGTGTCATTCTGACAATACTGTCTACACCAAGAAAGTGGGAAAGTCTCTTATCATTCTTGTTCTTTATGTTGATGATCTTATCCTCACTGGTAGTGATCCCAACCTTATCAACCATGTGAAGTCCAACCTTAAAAAGAAGTTTGAAATGACAGACTTAGGACACTTGCATTATTTTCTTGGTCTTCAAGTCTTGCAATCCAGGGAAGGTATTTCCCTTTCCCAATCCAAGTATGCCTGTGATCTTCTACGCCATTTTCACATGGAAGACTATAAGCCAGCTCCTTCTCCCTTTCAGTCTGGAGTCAAACTCTCAGTCACTTGTACTTCCCATGAAGTTGATGCTACCTTATACCATCAACTTGTAGGAAAACTTTTGTATCTAACCCATACTCGTCCTGACCTTTCCTTTGATGTTGGCCTTGTTTCTCAGTTTATGCAAACCCCATGTGAAAGTCATTGGAAAGCATCTAAAAGAATACTTCGTTATGTTCGAGGTACAATTCAGTTTGGAATTCATTACAGTGCCGAAGCATCTCCTCTATTGGTTGGTTTCACTGATTCCGATTGGGTTGGTGACCCTAATGATCGGAAGTCTACTGCCGGTTATGTGTTCACTCTTGGTTGGTTTCACTGATTCCGATTGGGCTGGTGACCCTGATGATCGGAATTCTACTGCCGGTTATGTGTTCACTCTTGGTTCAGGACCTATTACACGGGCTTGCAAGAAACAAGGTGCCATTTCCCTTTCTTCAGCAGAAGCAAAGTATCGTGGTGCCGTAGAAGCTAGTAAGTAAGCCTTGTGGCTTCATCAGATCCTATCAGAGTTTGGCTTTTAGCAGCAGCATCTGACTACACTTTGGTGTGATAATCAAAGTGCCATTCAACTATGCAAAGATCCAGTCCAACATCAGTGTAGCAAACACATTGAACTTAACATCACTTCTCAAGGAGCTCATTCATGACCATGTTCTTAAAAGTGCAATATTGATTCAACAGATTGATTCAAGTTTGCAGACACATCTTTACAAAGCTGCTCATAGAGGCAAGGTATTACTAAACTTCGATTATGGTCTGGAGTTCAGGAAAGTTGTCAGCTTAAGCGGTGGATAGGCTCTAGTGCTCCTTCCTTCTCCTTTGTGTCATATTTGTTAATCCTTTCATCCTTCCAGTTGTTTTTAAGGGGGGTGTGGATATTCCGAACATAGGAAATAAGTTAAGTATAACTTGGTCTGTATAGATTTTAGGTAAAGTGTGTTTCTTTACTATGTTACCTTTGTCAGACTATACAATCTATGGTCACGATATGTAGTTGATTCGACGGTTTCATTCTCTCCTCGGTATTACGACACTTGATCCGGGTTAACACCCAATTGGTCCATGATCTCTATTATAAAGGGCCATGGAAGGGTCATTTGTAGGTTAACTGTTCATTGAGAAGAAGCTTATGTAAACATTTCATTTTTTTATTAATAAAATTGCCTGAAGTGGTCCGCGTTGGCTCAGGCCGTGGACTGTTTCCCTCTTTGAGGGTTTTAACCACATAAAAAATACTGGTGTATTGATCTGTGATATGTTTGTGAGCGGTGTCCTTTGGTGTTCTGTCTGAGGAACTTACCTTGTAAATTCCTACATTTGTATCTACGGATAAATACATTTTCCCTAAGTGGGTAGTTACACTTAGAACAACAGAAAGAAAGTGGTTTAACATTTTCCTATAATAGATAGATGAGATGAAGGAACTTACTTATGATCTTTCGCTTCCTTTAACCTCCTTTGAATTACTCTTGTCGCTCCCACTCGAATTGAATTCGCTCAATCAGTACCTATCAACAGAAATAGAAGACGACAACGATCAAGTATACAATCTATCTACTATAAATAAATGGAATCGACAACATTTAAACATATACGCATCATAGATATGAACAAGAATGTGGGAAAAGGAACAAACAACTTTATTGATGTAGAAAGAAGAGTTACACCCAATGTTTTTTGATCCCGTGTCACTCATCCAGCTTCAGTCCAACCCTCGTCACACAAAAAGCACATCAATCCAGCAGCATAACATTACTTGACATAAACTCAAATCTCAAACCAACAGTATTTCTCTACAATCTTCAAATTCCAGCCTCCTGATCACTATGATGAGTGATCAATTTATAGGGAAATGGAGGTGGTTTTGTCATAAATTGGGCATTGAATGGTTTTCCAAAATTGGAGTTAGTTTCCATGGATCAAGGGATGAGAGGATAGGAGGTTAATTGATCCATACCCTATCCAAATTCGAGCTCATAAGATGGGATAAGAGCTGGGATCCTTCTAGAATGATCTAGAATCAGGGAATATTCCTAGAACCCTATGCAAATTTCGCTCATTCTCGCCCAACGTAGGTGTAAGTGGGCCTAAGTGCACTAAAGTGCAGGCCTGAATGGGCCTACCTACTATGCAGCACAGTTAACCCTGACCAAGGCTGCGTTGGTGTCCCAAGGAGGCATTTCATCAAGGTTTCAGGCTAGGAAACTTTCATGGATGGAAGCATTCAATGTGATGACTTGTCTAGGGCATGTAGCAACTGAATTAGGGTTTGATGATCCCTAATTGTACTAATTTGAATGTTGGGAATGATGTGCCCAAATAGTCCTGTAATAGTTTCCCCCTAAAGCATGAAGTAAAAAATGATAATGTCGAGTGATATGCTTTATGATGTGATGAGGAGGATCTGAAGTGGATGGTGATCTGGATCGATTACAATACATAATATCATGATATCTTTGAATTTTTTCATGAATTACTAAGGGAAGGCATACCCATACTCAACATGTAAAATTTTCATTACATGTACATAAATCAGATAGCTGTCTACAGATATAGACCCATGATAGAATGACCATCTGTGTAAAGCCATCGTACAGATGATTTAGTACTCTCCTGAAATCGCAGCTCAGATGGATGAAACTAGATTTGGGGTCTTCTATCTCATCCAATTGTTCGCTGAAGTATGAGTCTAACCAAGTGAAAATGTGATCTGAAGTCGAACATGGGGAGACACTGTTTGATTACCAGCTAATGATGTAAGTTATTAATAGACGTGAGAGAGATAACTGATAATGATAATGAATATCAAGGTACTACAGTACATTTTGCATGGTGTGAATAGCTGTTTTGATGTTGAACACCATACAAAGTCTTTCAGTTGAACGCCTGTGATTTCAAACTGTTGTCGGAAGTGAGAAACTTGCCATTGATGTATGCAAGCCTCAAGGTACTGGAAGGGTGTTTCTAATTCAACTTCTTGGATAATGTGTTGATGTCGACAAGAAGCAACTTGTCGCAGGAGGGCCTTGATGTATCCCTCATCAACGACATGAAACGAGTGTAATGATTTTGAAGACAGAATGTGACAACACAATGTTCATGAATGGTGGTCATGAAAATGACGATTTATGAGTATTGCAAAGGATAAAGTTTACTGAGTGACTTCTCTTGAACATGTCAGCGACACTAAATGAATTGGCAGCATTGAACCAAAACCAAAGTGATGGATGGTGTGATAAACCATCGGTATGATAACATCAAGCAGATAACCCAACCCAAATAGTCACAGAGATGAAGTGAAAGTGTCATGTTCAAGAGTGACTTGCTATTATAAAGTGATTTATCCCTTTTACCATTTTCCCCAGTCATTGTTGACTAGTACCCCTTTATTTTTTAACAAGCTTGAGGAGGAGAACATATGCTTGTAGTATAATTCCACCCTTCCAGTGAATTCATCGCTATGTGATGTTTTAATGAGTCTAGCGAAGGTGAAGCTCGGGCTTGTCATGATGGACAAGTTTGTCGCTATATGATGCTTTTACGAGTTTAACGACAATGAGAAATCAGTCCTTTTCATATTTAGAGAGTTTGAAAAGGGACAAAAAGAAAACTCCACAAGTTCTTTTTCATAAATTTGTCTCTCAAGTCCGAAAAAGCTAAAATAATACAAGAGAGAACCTATTGACCATGTTCGATCAATGTATTCTTTTTTCGTAAGTAATCTATCTCAGTCCGGAAAAGGGTTAAACTTATATTGAGTAGATGTCGTTTCCAATTCATTTATGAGCTGAAAAGGACAAGTGCTTGGCAATATTTTCATATTTCGAGAGTGTAAAAAGAGCTTAAAGAGGACTCTAGGGGGGTTACTTTTTCGATGTTTAACAGAGCTTGAAAAATAGATAAAAGTATGTTCTATGGTTAGAAGTACAATTCACGATCATGCATGTCAAATTCACTATATCAGTTGTAAACCTACTCAAAGAACCACCAAACGGATTAAACATACCTGTTTCATTGGTATAAATAGGTAAAATTTATAGTTTATTCATTTAATGAACATGAAATAACCATAAAACAAGAATTTACCAAGTCATTTTCACCATTTGATATTAACCATTTAGTTTTGTGCTTTGAACTAGTTTTTACCTCGAACTTTAGCAGCTGATTGCGAGAGATTCTGTGGATCATTCTTCATGCCGACAGGACCAGGTAGGAGATCTACCTTTTCTCTTTCATTTAAGGTCACTCTTTTTCAGTTTCAGACAAATTTTTTAGGGTTTTGGGGTCCCTAGGGAAAATATACCTTGCCCTGGGATCAGCGCAGCCTAACACATAAAAAATTGTGTTGTAGTGTAGTTAAGTAGAAGGGTACCTACTCTGTAGTGCACTATCTCAAGGCCAGGGTGGTCCTAGGCACAGTTTGGAAATTTGTTTCTCCATTTTTACCCAAAATCTCTTCAGGTTTTTGCATGAAATGGATCCTAACTTTGCCTATGGTTTGATTTCAGACTTTGATCGGATCAGAATGGCCATTACTTGGCATGAAAGAGAACATGAAGAACAGGATATGGTTGCCCTAAATGATCCAGGTAATATTGAGGCCCTGAGAGATTGTGGGTTACTCAAATACTTCAGGTTGTACGGGATGAGGCAACAATTAGAACTATTGCCGTTCTTAGTTCATTCATGGGATCCAGCGAATCAAAATTTTCGCATAGAGGACAAAGTGCTCCCTATATTGATTGATGACATTTACTTTCTCACAGGGTTTTTGAGACGTGGTGCCCCCATTTCTCTTTCAGGTTTTGCCCGTGGGCGTGAATCAGTGAGGGATTACATTCGACAATTCCACCAGCCAGGTATAGAGCTTAGCAAAGATGGAAAGATAAGCATAAAAGAAGTTCGTGATATGCCCTTGCGAACAATCCTTTTCACCATCGCAAAGTTGGCAAGTAGTGTGACACTTCATATGGCGAATAGATCATACATACAGTATGCACTCAAGTGTCTTGAGCCAATTATGTTCAATTGGTGTGAGGTGTTACTTTCTTCAATGAAATAGCAACTGACTAAATTAAAGAGCGGTAAGATGAAGAATTTCAGCTATGGATCGATCTTAATTGATTTTACTTTAGACAAAATTCCATTTATGCAACCTCAGCATGTGACACTGAGTTTAGCTGGTCCTAGAGATCCACGGATGCAGAGATGGGTAGAGTTGATGGCTAGACATGTTGGTTAGTCGTCAATCACATTTTCTACTACATTCTTCAGTTGGCTCCATCGAAAACATATTGTTATCGAGGGCATCCATATGCAAGGATGGATTTTTGTGGAGATCCAAATTTGATATTACCAATGGGTGCTCAATGGGGTGCTATAGGTAAATTTTTCTGACCAAGTGTTTTTGTTTTTTAAGTTTTTACATGTTTTTGTGTTTTTTGATGTTTCCAAGACTAAACTAAAAATGTTCTCATGCATACAGATGTTGGTACTGTTCGACTAATGGGTCATCAACAGGAGGTGGGTGAACCAACAGGAAGAAATGTCGGAAGAGTAGTTCTCCAAGATTTGGATTTGACCAAGAAATTTGCAGAGTTGCAGGATCATATAGAGGGGTTAACCCTTGGTATACTGAATGTTTGGATTGAGGAGTTACTGATGAGGCTACAACGCCATATTATTGGTGTGTCTAGCTGTTGGATGAGGCAATTGTACATGATAGCTCAGGCAGTGACCTGTTACCATGAGCATCATTAGATCTACTTAGGATAAATTTTCTGTATGCATTTTGAGTTTTGAGGTCAGATGACCAACATGTCTTGGACACAAATTTTTGTAAAAACTTTAAACATCTATCTATTTTAATTTTAGTGTTTTTATATGGTTATGTGCAATCCTATTCAACTATTGATGTGAATTGAAAATTTATTTTTACATATGTCATAAATGTCTATTTAACACATAGTTTGCTAAAGAATCAGTCAATGTGTTAAAGTTCCTAGAAATGTGTTGATATTGCACGTAATCAAAATGTCTTTCCAAGAGACGAACTCTAAGGAACATACGATAAATAGTTGGATTCCGGACGGTATAAACATTTGTAAGTTGTAGTACGACAAGTTGTGAGTCTAGCCTAATGATGATTTAGCGAATGCCAAGTGAAATGGCATCAGAGAGGAGTTCGATCAATGCACTATACTTAGCGATATTGTTTGTAGAATGACCGATACAAATCCCTTGAAAACTCACTAACTCGCCAATTGGAGCGAATATGGCCCATGCTGCAGAAGATAGGTTGTGCGTACTACGACTAGCACCATTGGCATAACCAACAAATGGTTCCAAATATTTTGACATCTGCAACAAATGTAAAGCGGATTACTTAACCACATAAAAACGATAAAAGTCACACTGTGACACACGCGCAATCAAAGCATATATACAGTGTTTTTTACTATGCAAAATCAAGCATAGGAACGTTCGAGATACAACCCGTTTCGGGGCTATGACAATGGAATTCCATCATAATCAACTAACTCGTAAGTGCCTTTTGCCAAAACATGCTTGCCAATATAGGGGCCCATACATAATGTTTCAAATTTTCCTGCTCTTAATTTATCAGCTTCCTGATCATAAAGCAAGACCAGGTGTCCTTCTAAGAAAATGTGAGGCTTGACAATGCGGTCATATTGTGCCTTAATTTGTTTCTTATGTGATTCGTTGGCCAATGTGGCTTCATGACGTGTTTCATCTAGATGGATGAGTTCTAAGAAATGTGCTTCTTCATTAGAAGTGTCGGGTAACAGGTCAATTGCAAGTTTTAATGATGAAATTTCACATTATACGGGAAATATTTCCTCTAGACCATAAACCAATTGAAAAGGTGTGAATCCAGTTGCGTTCCTTATCGAGGTTCGGTAAGCCCACAAAGCTGAGTACATGATCAAATTCCAGTTTCGTTTGTGAACTCCTATCATTCGTTGAAGAATTCGCTTAATGATTTTGTTGATGGCTTCAATTTGTCCATTACCTTGCGGATAATAAGGAATAGAACTATCATGTGAAAGTTCTAACTTGGCAATTAATTTATTCATCATATGGTTTCAAAAATGCGAACCATGATCTGTAACTATAGTTTGTGGTACACCAAACCATGCAACCACATGGTTGAAGAAAAAAAGAGCATCCATCTCACCACTGTTGTTTAATGTAGGCATTGCCTTGGCCCATTTCGTAAAATAGTCCACGGCAACAATAATATACCCATTCCCCCTAGCCGAGGTAGGGTTACATGTCATAAAATCAATGCCCCATTTTGTAAATGGTCCAACAACAATGATAGGATGCAGCGGTGGCGGTGGTAATCAAATTTTACGGTCAAAAATCTGGCATCCATGGCAACTTATGATAGCAATAATGCAATCATTAAATATGGTAGGCCAGAAGTAACCAGAACAGAGAATCTTCTGTGTAGTAGAATAACCTGATAAATGTCCACCACAAGCACTAGAATGGAAATCATTCAAAACTTTCCCAGCTTCCTCATCTGTGAGGCACCTCCATAAAATCGTATTGATACCGCGATGATAAAGGGTGTCACCAATGATCAGATAATCTTTGGCTTGTTATCGAATACATCATTGTTGCAAGCGAGAGGTATTGGGCCAGAAAGTTTGGGCTTGGATATAGATCAGTATATCTCCATACAAAGGTTCAGATGATGAAATCGGAAACAGAGACTCATCCTGAATTGATAATTCCGTTGTTGAGTCCATGTCGGTAGAGGGAAGGTCACAAAGAAGCTTGGAAAAAACTAGAGATTTCTTTGACTTGGATTTGATGAATTCCAAATCAAATTCCTGCAAAATGACGATCCATTTTGAATATTTCCCCCCAACAATTGACGTGACAAGATGTATGTCATAGGGTTGCAATCCTAAATGACAATGGTCTTTCGGAGCAGTATATAATGGTGAAATCTCTGTACAGCTTGAACGTTAGCCAAAGCTAGCTTTTTGACGTAAGAGTACTTAACTTTCGTATCATTGAGATTGCGAATCAAATAATAGATTGAATGTTCAGTCCCATCTTCTTCTTGGACTAAAACCATATCAATGGTTGTATCTGCAGTGGCAAGATATAGGAAATAGTCATTTGATAATTAGGGGCATACATTAATGATGCTTGTATCAGGGTATCTTTGAGAGCATCAAAGGAAACTTGTAGAACCTGGTCCCAATGGAAGGGAATTCCGTTTTTCAAAAGACAAGTAAATCATTTAGCCGTTTCATAGTTGGGAATGAATCTCCTTAGAAAGTTAGCCTTCCCTTGGAGTCTCTATAACTGGAGTAAATTTGAAGGTGGAGGCAGATCAAGAATTGCCTTAACCTTTAATGGGTCAAGTCTAATTCCTTCTTTAGACACTACAAGACCAAGAAAACGACCACAACCAACACAAAACACACATTTATGTGGTTTGAGTCGAATTTTGTAGTTTCGGCACCATAAAAGGATGGCTCTCAAATGTTGCGGGTGATCAACCTGTTTCCGTGAATGAGTAGGTAAATCGCCTATATAGGGTTGAAAAATGTGTTTGATGTCGTGGAATGCATAATTAATTTCCCTCCAGAAAGTTTTCCCAGCATTCTTCAAACCAAAAGGGAGTTTCCTATATGCGAATGTGCCCTAGCAACAAATAAAGGCAATTTTATATTGGTCTTCTAGGTGGATATTGATTTGATTATAGCTAGAAAAGCCATCCATAAATGAAAATATTTCACATTAGGCACAATCATCAATTATTTGGTCAATGAAGGGAGTGGGATAGTTGTCTTTTGGAAAAGCATTATTAACATCCCTATAACCAACACACACTCGTATTTTTCCTTGTTTCTTCATGACACGAACAAGATTGGAAACCTAATTGGTAAGAGGAACGGGGTATATGAAACTAACATGCAAAAGTTTTTCAATTTCTGTTTTTATGGAAACAACGTATTTCGGATGAACAAGACGGAGGCACTGTCATACTGGTTTGACATCAGGATACATTTTAATCTCATGTTCAACTATACTAGAATCAATACGTAGCATTTCCTCGTATGAATAGGCAAATATATCGTGGAATTCGCGAAAAAGAGCATCGTAAGTTTCAAGTTCTGATGGAGAACAAGATTTGCCAACATGAATGTTTTCTACAATTCCAGGTTTGGTTGAAATATTGATAGAAATGGTTTCTTTGATATTTGATAAGTTTCGTTCGGAATCGACTGTGTTTATAAATACAGAATTTGAAAAGAAATCAACAATTGAAGGGTGATTTAGTTAATTTGAAATATCTTTTATGTGATCTGAAAGATGGGATCGATGATGATAATCTACCCATGGTTCTTCTTCTATCATCATTGATTGGATGATTCCTTCATCAGTAGAAAATGTACGTGAAAAAGGATCAGAGAAAGTACCATATTCTAATGAACAGTCAACCCATACAATTGGTGATGATGGATTTGGATTTTCCACGCAAGCCAAAAAGATTGATTGTTATGTAAGCTCAATGGGGCTTAGCAACATTGTTTCATGTCGCATATCAACTTCGGAATTGTTGGAAATCTTCCATGAATCAGATGAAGTGGAAGATATCATGTTACAAGTCTCAAATTTTGCGACTTCCACCATTTTTGATGGTGACGGTAGTGAAAAGGTACCCATTAGGGAAGAATCTTTGAAGAGACCTACTCCAACATTCTGAAGAGATATCAGGGGTCCGTGAACTAATGGAATTCTTCCAGTTGCCTGTGAACTATAGGTGAAGAAGGCGAGTTGATCAATTACTGTGGTTCCACCTTTATGAGGGAAATCAATCATACGAAAGTATGTTGAAACCACAACAACCATAGCATAAACCCAGAATATTCCTAGTAAAATGTTGTAGTCAAGGGGTTCATCGATGACCTCAACTTCAACAGTTACCATTTTTCCCCCTAGTTCTATTTGTAGGTTACTTAAAATTCCACAAGGTGTATAAGTGCGACCGTTAAAAGCTTTTAACGTTGTAGGTGATCGTGACAAAGGTAGTGATCCAAGTGTTTTCCAGCAATTCATTGACATGATATAAGTAGATGCACCTTGGTCAACAATGGTTCGATGAATGAGTTTATTTAAAGACTTTACTTGGATCAAGAATGCTAATTGAGCTGGTAATTGTGGCATATAACCTGCATGGTTAAAAACCACAAGATTGGAATATGTTGGATCAATTCCACCAATCGCTGACAATAAATCATGCTTTTGGGAGGGACAATTTTCAAGCACCTCAAGCATCAACTAGGTGTAGCTTTAGAGGCCGCTTTTTCCGACTAAGTGTAGCTTTAGAGGGTAAAGGTAGTTTACTCACTGTCCTCCACGAACGATGGGGTAAAGGTTGATGTTCCTCCACGATTGTTGATTGATTTTATTATAAAAAAGAAATAAACAAAAAGAGGGTAATCTAGTCAAAAGGATTACCAAGCAACTATGAACTGCAATATATTGCCTCAGTAAACCAAGGACTTAACATACGTGCAGGCAATGTCCCCAAATGTTGTGTTCGGTGCATCACAGTATACAAGGCGGCTAACTCGGTTACCTAAGGATGGATAGCAACCTAATGTATTCCTCCCATATATACTCGAAAGTACATGGAGGCACAATCCATGTTAGCGTTGTCTAATGCGAAACCGCACAGTGAGAGAATTCCTTTATACTTTTCGTACTATAACATTGCCCTATATACCTGAAGGTATGTGGACGAGCTATGATATACTTACGTATGTGGAATGAGGTATCACACTTGAAATGTATCACAGACAATTAATGACTGTTGTTATGTTTACTAACGCTGGAACACATCTCTAGCCTAGAACCTCTAAATGTTATGCATTAAGTTACAATGATCCATTAAGTGAATTGAGATAACTTTTAAGTTGATCTTGTTTAAGAGTTTATCTTTCAAGTTCACCATGTGATGTTTTTGAAATTCCTAGAATGCAACTATGATGAGAAACATTCTTTTCATTTGATTTGAACAACGAAAACCTTAACTAAAAGAGATAGAGCAATTGGAATCTTTAATCAAAGAGCATAGAGCACATTTAATGCAACATTCCCTATACTATTCCTACAAGAACACACAAACCTCTAAATGCATAATGCATGTTTTTCTTTTCATTTCCTTTAATGTTTAGATAAACAAAAGGAAACTAAATTCACAAACAATCAATTAATACTTTTCGAAAGAAATGAAGACTTTACGACACTTCCTTTTTAGAAAAGACTAACTGACATAAGCTAACTTTGAAAATGAATTGATAATGATAAAGAAATCCCTTAAGAAACACTAAATAATCAAGGTCAAAGTAGGGCTAGGAGAGGAAACTCAAATTGATTTCAGAACCATAGAAAACATTGATCTTTCAACAAACAACTTCAGAAGCAAATTTGGAACAAACCAAGCAAAAGGTATGTTTTTTGGCTTGAGGAGGATTAGCGCAGCCTTGGGTGGGAGACAATGCACTCTAGTGCACTGTCTCTAAGCCAAGCATGCTCTGCAATGCACTGTGTCAAGACCAACACTGCGCTAGTGCCAGAGAGCCCAATCAAGAGACATCTAATAACATTTTTTGGGCCAAAAACACTTCAAAATGACTGAAATAAGATCAATGAATTCAAGCAAAGTCTACTCTGATATAATATGATGAGGGTAAACTACCAGGAACAATGGTCGATCCCCAGTATGGTTGCCAATTTTTTATATGGAATTTGTATCTACGGATAAATACATTTTCCCTAAGTGGGTAGTTACACTTAGAACAACAGAAAGAAAGTGGTTCAACCTTTTCCTATAATAGATAGATGAGATCAAGGAACTTACATGTGATCTTTCACTTCATTTAACCTCCTTTGAATTGCTCCCGTTGCTCCCGCTTGAACTGAATCTGCTCAATCGGTACCTATCAATAGAAATAGAAGACGACAACGATCAAAGTATACATTCTATCTACTATAAATAAATGGAATCGACAACATTTAAACATATACACGTCATAGATATGAACAAGAATATGGGAAAAGGAACAAACAACTTTATTGATGTAGAAGGAAGAGTTACACCTAATGTGGTTCGATCCCGTGTCACTCATCCAGCTTCATTCCAACCCTCACACCAAAAGCAAATCAATCCAGCAGCATAACATTACTTGACATTAACTCAAATCTCAAACCAACAGTATTTCTCTACAATCTTCAAATTCCAGCCTCTTGATCACTATGATGAGTGATCAATTTATAGGGAAATGGAGGTGGTTTTTTCATAAATTGGACATTGAATGGTTTTCCAAAATTGGAGTTAGTTTCCATGGAGCAAGGGATGAGAGGGTAGGAGGTTAATTGATCCATAGCCTATCTAAATTCGAGTTCATAAGATGGGATAAGAGTTGGGATCCTTCTAGAATGATCTAGAGTCAAGGAATATTCGAAGAACCCTATGCAAATTTTGCTCATTCTTGCCCAGCGCATGTGTAAGTGGGCCTAAGTGCATTGAAGTGCAAGCTTGAATGGGCCTACCTGCTATGTAGCGCAGTTACCCCTGACCAAGGCTGCACTAGTGTCCCAAGGAGGCATTTCAGCAAGGTTTCAGGCTAGGAAACTTTCATGGATGGAAGCATTCAATGTGATGACTTGTCTAGGGCATGTAGCAACTGAATTAGGGTTTGATGACCCCTAATTGTACTAATGTAAATGACAGGAATGATGTGCCAAAATAGACTTGTAACAGATCACCTTTCTTATGCCTCCTAAGTGGATCAAGATATTATAGAAAAAATAATTTTATGCAAGTGTGGTTAAGATCAATTTTGTAAGGGTATGTGATAAAGCGGTATCAAAGCTTATTTTCAAGCTAGTAAAGGAAAAATAAAAATTTTGAGTACTACATAACCTTTGTGAGTCATTGGGGGGACTTGGTATGTTACACTATGACACCTTTCACTAAATTATTTCCCACTAAGCCACCATTCTCACAAACACCTATAAATTGATGGGATAACTTGGAACATAACATTTCCTCCTAGGGGCTAGAAAAACATTCAATATGGTTATCCATCTAACAATCCCTAACATAAGGAGATAACTTGTTTAGGGGAGTTGATCTAGTTAGACATTTGAAGGTGTGCTTTGTGTGAAGTATTACTATTCCCTAGCATTAGGTATGGTCCAGTATGTTGCATGTTGTTGAGAAATCAATGTAGATAGAATTAGGGTTTTGATTCCTCTTTTTCTTGATAATTACTTATGATTATGTGTTGTATTTTAATTATTTGTGATTTTCTCTTTCATCGAACAATTACTGAATCAAGTTGTATGAATATAATAAGAAAAAAAGACAAGATATAGGCTCTTAGCTGGGGAGAAACCCCTCTCCTAGGGGAGAACCCAATCAAACTCTTCTTTATATAGAACCAAGTAAAATGAGACATGAAAGACCCTAAAACAAGACCAAGAACTTCCACCAAGCACTAAGTCATCCCTTCATGTATCTCCTCCAAAAGAGTCAAAGTTTATCCCAGTCAATGAGAGTCAAAGAGTATTTCTTCCACAACTTAACAAAATTTCAGCCCTCTAGATTAGGTTTGCAACTCGGCCTACAATTTCCAAACCTATAGTAGCACCAGAAACCCTTAAATTCTCACACTTGTGAGCTAAGATGGATAAGGTATGTGTTTCTCCTTGGCTTAGATTCTTCCTTTGACTCCTTTCCTTCACACTTGATTTTTCTTATGTTATAGGTTTAGATCGAACTTCCTTGATTGGATGACAGATTAGGTCAAATTATCCTCCAATATATACTCATCTTATGTGATTGAATATGCCTCTTCTAGGTCGACTTCACTGCCAGGCTAGCTAAGTTGGAGTTGAGATTCCAAAAATGACACTTCAAAATCAAATTTAATGTTTCTTTCTTGATACAATGTGCCCATAAGGGTATTACACATTTGAAAATGACTATATTGACTCAGTAAACCATAGAGCATGAATAACATGTTTGACCTAATTGACAAAATAAAATAGAGCATGAAACCCATGCTTAAAAATATATATATTTTTCTCTTTCTTTCTATTTTTACAATAAATATATAATGATGTGAATATAATAACAATTATGAAGACCAAACATAGTTACATTTCTCAACACTCCCTCTTAGCTAGGGAGGTATTCATAATTGTACTAATAGTATAAGGATGACCTCAAGTTGAAATGTTCTAAGAAGAGTATATATACAATGTTAGAGATCTTGATACCATCTAGGCTAACTGCCAACGTATCAACCCATTAAGGGATCTAAGTACCATCTATGCTACTTGCCAAGGTAATTATATGGATCCAGGTGTCATTTAGGCCACCTTCCAAGACACCAACTCAATAAGGATATAGGCATCATCTAGGCTACCATCCAAGACACCAACATGGATCTAAGTACCATCTAGGCTACTGGCTAGAGTACCAACCCTAACAGGGATCTAGGTATCATCTTGGCTACCTACCAAGATACCAACCCTAAGTACCACCATACAAGCTTGTTTAGCCTAAGGTACAATAACTCATCAACTCTCCCTCTCAATCAAATAGGAGATATCAACTAATCCAAGCTTGCCTCTCAAATATTCAATCTTATTATTGGGAAGAGATTTAGTCAAGATATTGGCTACCTGTTCATTTGTTGAGATATATTGTAGCCTTACGACCCCATTTTGTACCAAACATCTAATATAATGATACTTGTCATTAATGTGCTTTGTTCTAGCATGAAACACAAGATCCTTAGTCAGCCTTATGCTACTCTGGTAGTCACAAAATATCATGGTGGGGTCCATAGGTCCTTCAAATAGATTTGTAAGAAGCATCCTAAGCAAAACTACTTCTTTTCCAACTTCATACACTGCAACATATTAAGCTTCAGCACTACTAAAATCAATGGAGACTTATTTTTTACTCATCCATGAGATCATGACATATTCCAAACTAAAGAAACCACCAGTACTGCTTCTTCCATTTGTCTCATTGCCACCAACAATGTAAACTTTGAAACGAGAACTGTAAAATCAAAACGAGAACTCTAACAAAAAAAAAAACCCTAAAAACATGAAAAACAACCCAAAAACAAAAATTGTGTATTTCACAACGATGTTTTATTTTTTTTAGGGTTAATTTTCACCATTTTTTAAAAATGACAGTAAAAACCAATTTTTTGTGCAAAATAAATGGAAAAAACACATTGAAAATGAAAAATGTTGTTGGTAGAATAACATTTTTCTTTTCCAAGTACAATTCAACATTTTTTAGTAATGGTTTTAAAGATAAAATAATGGGATTCAAAACACTTTAAAATTCCAAGAATTTGCATCCTTTTCGTTAAACATATAATATCATGACACTAAAAATCCCTAAAAATCTAATTGTTTTCAACCGTAGCATTAAAGATAATAAAAAAGATTGACAATTTTTCAACCACAGAATTAAAAAACTTTAAGTTTTTAGCATATTTCAACCATGACATTATGAACAAATTATATGACTAAATTAATCAAAATATCAATACTTGTAGATTGACTAAAACATAAATTATTTCTCTAAGTTATTGTTGCATTGTGGATATTCTAAACAAATGAATTCGTCATAATTAAAACATATAATCTAACAAACATAAAAATGACTCATAACTTCATTTAAGATCACATGGAAGTTAAAATATTTATTTCAAGTTATCATGCAAACATCATTTATATAAATTGTCTTAGACAATTATTCAAAATCACTCATGTTCTTGCACACCATTAAATTCACATCTTTAGATGAATGACTGAATGCAGATGAATATGTTCCATATTCTTCTCTTTCGTCAACTAGTGCCCCATCTTAATCAACATGTATTCCCACCAGGTGGTCGATTCTCAGAATCACCCCCTGGAGGGCATGCATGTTGACTCAAATGGGGCACTAGTTGATGAAAGGGAACAGGGTGTTGATTCGCAGAATCGGCCCCCTAGGCGGGTGTTGTACTTCTGAGATAGTAGTAGGTCAGCTACCAATGCCAAAGCATCTAAAATAATTGTTTTGGGGTTTTTGGTTTTAATTTTGGAATACCAATGAATGAAGATAGATGTAGAATTGAAATAATTAATCCTTTGGGTTATATTAATATCTCAGCAAAGGGCTACTATAAAGCTTTACACAGTGATATAGATCAAAATAGTGGTGAGAAGAAGACATAAAATAATATGATTATCATAGTTTCCAGACTGTAAAACAGAACAATCATAAGTAGGAAAACCTTCTAAACTATGTTCCAAAGGTTCAAGGCAGTATACTTAAGCTTACACAAGATGCTGATGATTTATTGATTAGAGGGGATTAGCTAAATAGGCAGTTCATTAATCCATTCTCTTAATATGAAGAAAAACACAATGATTGATAACTGGAAAAAATTACAGGATAACACAAACTGTGTAAAACCAAATTCAAAATCCTCTTCTTTGTATTAAGGTTCCAGAAAGACTGGGTACATCAAGCGTCTACAAAAGCTTCCTTCAAAGGTGGATTCCAGGTTCAAAGTAGACTGAACAGTCAAAACTTAACAGGCAATGAACAATGAATCTTGAACTTCGAACCCATAACAAATCGAGATGAGAGTTATCTATACAATAATGAAACTAAGAAAATATCCTAAAACTGTTTAAGATTTATTCTAGGAAAGGAAAGATCTTCATGCAAGAAGATAGAGGCAGAGATTGAACTGCTTCTTGTTGTCCCTTTTATTCAGGTTGTGCTGGCTTTGTTGTCTGATATTTTACCCTTTAAGCTACTAAATTGTCTGTATTCTTCACGCTGGTTGATTTCTTCATTTGATCTTTCATCTGATACTCTTAAACTCTGTGAATCTCCTTTGACTCTATAGTAACCTTTACCGTGTTCTCTTACCTTTACTGTGCATTTCAGGGTTTTACTGTGTTTTTCAACAATAAATCCTTTTAGATTTTATGTTACAGAGTAAATTGATTTGATATGATCTTTTTATTTGTCTTCCAACTGTACGCAAGCTTTTTCCTTTGTAAGCCTGGAACAGGAGTCTTTACCTGCAAAACACAAAAACTATTAAGAAATCATAGGCGACAAAGAAGGACATCAATGGCTTTGTTGAGCTTAAAAGGATATTGGAAGGAGTCCAGAGCATATTAGAAGGTAAAACAATGGCTTTATTGGTCGCAGAGGCTTACGAAGGCTTCACTGTGAAAAATAGGCAAAACAGAGCAAAATGGCCTTTTTTTGCTTTTAAACAGAAAAACAATTCTTTTTTGAATTATGGCGCAAAATGAACAGTTGCTATTTTGTCGTTATGCGGGAGGCAGTTTTGGTTTTCATCGCACCGCTTATAAGGCGTGGGCGGTTTTGGGAGGGGTCACCCGATACAATCTAAGCCTAACACATAGCAAGGGAGGTCAATGGAATACCGCTTTTTGGGTGGGTAATGCCCGTATAGAGAGCCAACCCAAAATTGCTGAGGGTCGTTGGATTTGAATGCATTAGATCAGACGGTGGTGGAACGAAGGAGCAGTATGGAGCTATTATGGCGGTATGGGCTTAATTATGGTTTAAAAACTGAGATTAGCATTTAAATGGAGGTTTAGGCAGACTCTTCGTTAAAAACATAAAAACAGTTTAACAAAGAAAATCTTTGCAAAACAAGGTTTGGCGGACTTGAAAAATATGAATTTGGGTGGATAAATGACATCGGGTCCGGGTTAATCGCATATCGCAATCGCAGTTTAGTGAAGGAAAGGCCTTATCGCAAAGGAATGCAATAGGGGTCAGACACGATGTAGGAAATAAACCATGGATAATACTGTGTCGGGTTAGGGTTCCCATCGCATATCAAAGATCGCAATGGCGCAGGGTAATGCTATTAGCCAGGACTTGTGATGGAGGCAGATGTGATATGGCATGAAATATGAAATATATTTGGGTCGGGTCCATCGCACATCGCATATCGCAATCGCGGTTTGAGAGTGCATTCATGTTAAAAGGCTTGCGATCCGTCGATGCGATGTTTTATTAAATACATAGTTTTATTATAAAACTTATGGTTTCGGGGTATTTTATTAAAGGGAGTTAATATTATATGGGAAAGGGACTTTTAGGGGTTTAATACTATAGGTTAGTGTTAATATGAAAATATGAGCGGAAAGTGTAAATATACGTGAAAAGGGGAAATATACTAAGTATAATGCTTTTCATGGGTTATTTGCTTTTTGCATATATACATCAATACTTAGGCTAAACCTCCTTTTGTGGGTTTTTCGGGTAAAAGGGGATTTTACATGGGGTTTTCACTTTTCTTAGGCAAAAAGGGTTTTGACCTTAGGAAAAGGGGTTTTTTTATGGAAAATGAATGAATATGAATGTATGAAGGTGGGAAAGGGAAATTAGTAAATATAGGGATGAATGGGGATGAATTGATCTTGTAGACCTTCATTTGCTTTGTGTAATTGCATCATGGACATAGAAACATATGGTAAAACATGATAAATGTACATTTTGTCCAATCAATCATCATTCTTCTGCAACCTTTCTTGTACTTACCCTTTTCTTATCCTATCATTTTTTCTTCACTTAATAGGTGCATTTACGCTAGCAAACCCTTTTCCTTTCTTTTTATTTTACAAAACCAAACTATCTAATTCTAACCTTATAACATCCAAGGGCTCAGGTTAAACTGATGAGCACCTTATTATTCTCTACCTAACTACTGACCTGCCAAGATTAAACAGTTTGGCCAGATCTTTATTCTCTAACTATACTATAACATCAAATTTAAAGCATGAAGCAATCAAGATTAAACTATTTGACTATCATGGGTTGTGGCATTTAAGACAAGTTGCACACAACCATTATTTTTTTGTGAAAAATAGTAGTGGCATTTAGACTTGCTCACTTTCAGAGTTTATTTGTTTTCTTTTCTTTCTAACCTAACATTTTCTTTTTGTCTTGATTTTTTAGGACATCTAACTTAACATTTTCTTTGATATGGACATCATCATCAAGAAATTTTTTAAAAACATTTTATTCACTATTGTTATGTCCATATCCTAAGTTAACATTTTTTCAAATATTCTATCTTATCAAAACCAAAAAATGCTACAACATTGGCTCCAACTGGGGACTTCTTTCTCCTGTAGAATGTAGAGAACCTGTAGATCAATGTGCCTTCTCCTCAGGCTATGGAGTCCTTGCTGTAAGAAAAATCACACTGACATCTTGAAAAGTAAAGAAAATTGGAGTATTTACAATGAAAACTATTTCAACTTCTTAGTACTGAATGTGGTGTTTTAGAAACCTTCCATTTTCAGGATAAGTGGAATATAGCCCCTTAATATTTTGCAGCACAAAAGTGTTATTACCCTTCACTTCAACAATTGCTAAAGGTCCAAACCATAGATTGTCAAATTTTCCATGCTTTCCTTTCTCTTCTCTCTTGGCATCCCACCTTAGAACTAGATCACCTTCCTTAAAGTCCCTCTCCCTAGATTTTCTATCAAACAAGGCCTTCATCTTATTATGATACTATTCATTTATTTTGAACTTCATCCCTGTTTTCATTAAGTTCAATAATCTGATTTATTCTTCTTGAAAAATCATCAGGTTCATCTGTTGAATCTTGCAGGAATTTTAAAACAGGGAAGGCCAAATTGGTAGGAAAGATTGCATCTTTCCGATAGACTAATGGAACTGGAGATTTTCCAGTTGATCTCTTTGGAGTAATTCTGTTTTCCCATACTGCATAAATCAAATGTGAATCCCAACTCTTCTTATGATCAGCTAGAGTCTTTTTTATTACCTTTACTAGGCTTTTGTTGGATGAATCTGCAAGGCCATTACCTTGAGGGTAGTATGGATTTGAATGATATAACAAAATCTAATATTTCTGGCAAAAGCCAATTATTTTAACACTAGAAAAGGTTGTTGCATTATCAGTGACAATTTGAGTTGGGAAACCAAATCTAGATAAGATATTCTCCTCAATAAACTTAATTACTACCGAAACAATAGCATTTTTTATTGGAATTGCTTCCACCCATTTAGTGAAGTAGTTTGTTGCAGTGAGGATCCATCTATGCTAATTACTTGAAGTGGGGTGAATCTCTCCAACAAAATCTAATCCCCATTTAGAAAAAGGTGTTGAAACTATTGATGGAACGAGAGGAAGAGCTGCTAATTTTTGTTTACCAGCGAACATTTGACAAGGAACACAACCTCTGACTTTTTCCCCTACTTGTAAGAACAATGTGGGCTAATAAAATCCTCCCCTTAGAATATTGTTTGCTGTTAGTCTCCAAGCATAATGTCCCCCACAAAATCCTGTATGAAACTGATCAATGATTCCTTTAGTTTCTAATTCTGTTAAACATAATAACAAAATATTCAGTGGATCTTTCCAGTATAAATTTGCATTTATAATGCAGTACTTGACTGATTTTAACTTAAGGGTTTTACACTGGGTTTTGGAGAATGATGCTAGACACTCAAAATGGATCAAGAAAATTACAATATCTTGATACCAGTTTGACAACAAGAATTTTTCATGAATGTGTATAGGACTGATCTACTTTGAAGGGAAGTTCTTGTGGATTCTCCCCTTTGGGATGAAGGGAGGGTTCTTGTGGATTCTCCCCTTGTATTTCTATAACATAATTGATTCCAAGTACTTTGCAGTTGGATTCAGCTAGAAGCTTGGCTAATCATTGACCTTTTACTAACTTGGTGGTCTTGATAGTTAGATCAAACTCTAGAATTTGAGTGATCCATCTACCTCTTTTCCCATTAGTGTTTGGTTGGGTTAGGACAATTTTCACAGCACTATTAGGAACATAAGCAGTAATAGGTGAATGTAAGACATACATTTTGAATGATTTCAAGGCTTGAATGAGAGCATAGGCTTAATGATTTCATACTTAATCTCAGCATCTCTCATAACCTTGCTGAAAAAGGCTATGGGTTGGTCATGGGAATCTTTCTGTAATAGAACGGCAGCAAGGGTTGTTTTAGAGGCAAAAGAGAAAATACTAAATGGCTTAGTATAATCAGGGTTGGCTAAGGTGGGAGCTTCAAAGATAGCCCTTTTTATTTGTTCAAATGCATGCCTACAAGAGGGAGTCCATTTGATTTCATGGTCCTTTCGGAGCATGTCAGTTATATCTTTTATAATCTCTGCATAATTTGGAATAAACCTCCTTAGAAAATTAATCTTGCCTAGAAAATCTTGAATATATTCTTGTTTCTAGGTAAGGTCAATGATTCAATGGTAGATACTCGTTTGGGATCAATTACTACTCCCTCCTTTGAAATAATATGGCCCAACATTTTTCCTTCTTTGACAGCAAACAAGGACTTCTTAGGGTTCAATGATATTCCAAATTTTCTACACCTATCAAAAACCTTCATCAAGTGCTTTAGATGTTTCTGATCAGATTTAGAAGAAATAGTTATGTCATCAAGATAAATAACCACAAATTTATCTACCTGACCCATAAAAGCTACGTCCATAGCTCTATGAAATGTTGCTCCAACATTGGTTAAGCCAAATGGCATCCTAGCATACATGAATGTACCCCAAGGTGTAGTAAAGGTTATCTTCTCTCTGTCTGTTGTATCAACATCCACCATTTGAGGTAACTGATACATTTTGGGCAAAGGATAATTATATTTTAATGATGCTTTGTTCAAATTTCTAAAATCCACACAGAGTCTTATTTCTCTATTTTTCTTTCTAACGGGAACTAGATTTGCAACCCAATTAGAATATCTAAGAGGGAGGATGATTTGAGCATCTAGCATTTTCTTAATCTCCCTTTCTACAGTTGGTAGAAGGGCTGGATTTATCCTTCTAAGTTTCTGTTGATACTGGCTTCAAAGGAATCTTATGTTGTATTAATGAAGTATCATAGGTCTTTAGATCAGCATAAGTCCAAGAAAAAAGGAATGAGTCCTTTTGGAATAAAATTATTAGATAATTGAATAATGTCATGATCAACAATTTGGGTTTTAAAATCTGAAGTATCATTTCCATCTACATTTTCATTTATTTCATTTCTATCTTCATCAATTTGTAGAAATGAAAAACCATCTATTACCTACATAAATGATTTCAAATGTTCATCATCTTCGAATATTTTCCAATGTTTCAGATTATCTAAGATAGATGGCCTATATTTGACTTGTATCTGATAGAGTACATCAGTATGATCAAGAATTTTAAAAGAGCTAGCAGAGATAGCTAAGGCATCTGCATGAATATTCTGATCTCTGGGAATATGAGTCAAATTAAAAGCATCAAATAAGTTTTCAACTGAATCCCATATTTCATTTCGGTAGGACCTAAGTCTAGGATGCTTGGTATGGCAAGCATTTCTTACTTGCTTAACAATAAGTTCTGAATCAGTAAAAATACTTAAGTTTTGAACTTTTAAACTTTTGGATAATTGCAATCCTAAAAGGAAGGCTTCATATTCAGCGACATTATTTATAACTTCAAAATATAATTTACATGATTGGGTTATATTTTCTTTTTCAGGTGAAATTAAAACTACTCGAACTCCTGCCCCATCTTTTGTGCAAGAGCCATCAAAGAACAACTTCCAAATATCAGTTTGGTTTGGTTCAGGACTTTCAACTACTTCTTCAATTTTGACTTGAGTTTTATGTTGGTTTGAATTGAGTTGAAAACAACCAAAGTCTTGATCTATTGCATAAATTGGATGGTTCCTTGGTTGGTTAGTCTTACAAACAGTATGAATAAATCTTACCTCTCTATATAATCTTAATTTCTCTCCTCCATAAACAAGAATAGTAACATATGACATATCCATCTGTAGAGTTCCCCCTAATTTGGCACAACAAGACCTAGAAAGGAGCATTCCAAACTTGGGAGGGATATCTGTGACAACAATATCAAGTACTACACTTTTTACTAGAATTTGGGCAAGGGTAACCACTAGATCCTTGATCAATCCCAAACAGGGCACATTTTTAGAATCAAAGGTGTACAGGTCATGGTAGGATCTAGTTATGTCAATTTTCAAATGGTCCATGATGGATTTTGGCATAAGGTTGTGTGATGCTCTTGAATCAAGCATACAATTATACAACGTGGAATCATTTGTTTTAAGAGTTACATAGAAAGGAGGCACTATCTCATATATCATGTCTGAACTAGGGCCAAAAACTACTGCTGGTTTTTCATCTTGCAGACTTATGACATCACCTTCAACATCAACCAAGGTATTTTGTATCCATTTTGTGACTTGGCTTTTGTAACCAGGGTTTTTAGAAAGTTCTGACAGTGGAATTGGGATCTTAACCCTCTCTAATTCTTTTTCAACATTAAATGTAGTGAAAATGTTTTTACTAGTTTGGGTAGTATCAATTGACTGATCTAAGGGCTGAATAAGAGTTGTTTGAGCTTCAGCAGTTTTGGTACGTGGTTCAATTATTGGAGTTTCCTTTGGAGGTCTTCCAGGACCAGGCCTAGGCCTAAGATCATACATATTGTTTAATTCTGCAATTAAAAATTCATAGAAAGCATGATATTTAGGGACTTGTGAAGATTCCTGATCTTCTTGAACCTGATTTTGTTGTGAGAGAGGAATGATGGCTATTTGATTGGAAGAAGAATCCATACTATTAATATCTTCAGTAATTGTCATAGTATTATCATCAGGTTGTTGGTCATCTATCATTAGAGGAGTAGGAACATGTTGATCATTGCTAGGTCTTTGAAGAATTTGTAGTGGTGGATTTGTTTTATACTGACCTTGATTTTGGTTTTTAGGTCTAGTAATTGTTTGTTGCACTGTCCTAGGTTGGGTCTCAATCTTTGAAATCCTATTTGATAGGTTTCTAAGAAGAGATGTTATTTCATATATTTTTGAGTCTTCTGATTTAGTCTTAAAGGAACTAGAGGCTTCTTGAACAAATTTGAGTTTTCTTTGGGCCTTTTCTTCCTTAAGTTTTAAAGAAGTTGAGGCTGCCCTATTTGCTTCTACTTCTATAGTGTTTGTTTGCATATCTTCAAGAGTTCTTGAAGTTCTCTCTCGTAGCATAACATCAAAGTCATCATCAAAAGCTTTAGAAATTCTAGACTTAGCTGTTGCTACAGAGGGCTTACAATCAACAGGCATTTTGTGATAGATTTTAATGAATCTTTTGATAAAATCTGATATGGGTTCACCGAAGTTCCTTTTAAGCTCTTCAAATTCTATTAGGAAGTAAAGAGGATCCTTTTTCATACCCCATTGATTTTTAAATATGGTTGTAAGCTCTTCCCAATTTCTAATGGAAGCTGCTAGTAACTACCTAAACCAAATCCTCACACTTCCTTCAAGTGACTGTATAAACAATCTCATATAAACATTTTCTTGTTCAATATTCATGTTGTCTGCAAAGTCTAGGAAAGCTTGAAGATGGTCTTCAGCTAAGGGACCAGTTTCTCCATTGTACTTGGGAAGGTATTTTAAGTATCCAGTTGGGAATGCATCAAGGTTATTAGGTAAGACTAAGGCAGCATATCTAGCCTATACAATAGGTCGGAAAGCCATGACAGTAGGTGGTGTATGAGGTGCTTGAGGTATATGAGGTTGTCCAGGTGAAGTATGAGGTGTTTGTGTGGATATAGAAGATGAAGAAGAAGTAGAGGAAGAAGATGGTGATTTAGGGGTTGATAAACTAGTTGGATGTGAAGGAGGAGGAGATCTCCTGAAAGAATTCAAAGGAATCTTAAGAACTAACTTTGGGACCTTAAAAGGAAAACCTTATTTTTTTTCAAAGAGAGGATTCGTAAATATAGAGAAGGTCTCCTCATATTTTTTAGAAGAAGAAGCTTCAGGTCGGTCAAAAATGGAAGGAAATGGATAGGTGGTAGGGGATATGAAATCTGTGGGTTTATATTCTGGTAGATCAACACCCAAATTAGATTCAGGTTTAGGTGATCCTGGTGGTAATGTGGGTATTGGATGAGATTCTAATGAATGAATAAGGTAGGCTGAGTTAAAATCAACTCCTCTATTTAGAAGTTCAGTAACCCTAGGTGATAAATGGGAATAATCAGGATCAGATGGGATATTAATATAGGGGTCAAATGATTCTAATTATTCATATTGTAGGACTGAAGAAGAAGATGAAGATGGTTTGTGTCCCCTTTTAGAATAGGCTTTTCTCAGAAGCCTTTCAAGATCAGACAGAGGACTAATTTTGTCAGCTTCTGAATGAGATCTGGTATGTTTAAAAGGTGCCAGCTTGGGAGTGTGGAGTCACCTAGGTGAATGATTTTAACCTTTCTAAACCTTTAATCACTTTTAAAGGAAAATAATGGATGAATATTGTTGTCCCAAGGGAAACTTAAAAGATATTCAAATCCCCGGCAACGGTGCCAGTCTGATGTTGTACCTCTGAGATAGTAGTAGGTCAGCTACCAATGACAGAGCATCTAAAATAATTGTTTTGGGGTTTTTGGTTTAGTTTTGGAAGACCAATGAATGAAGACAGATGTAGAATTGAAATACTTAACCCTTTGGGTTATATTAATATCTCAGTGAAGGGCTGCTATAAAGCTTTATACAGTGATATAGATCAAAATAGTGGTGAGAAGAAGACAAAAAATAATATGATTATCATAGTTTCCAGGCTGTAAAACAGAACAATCATAAGTAGGAAAACCTTCTAAACTATGTTCCAAAGGTTCAAGGCAGTATACCTAAGCTTGCACAAGATGATGATGATTTATTGATTAGAGGGGATTAGCTAAATAGATAGTTCATTAGTCCATTCTCTTAATAGATGATCACTTCAGGAGCTTATAGGAATAAATTGAGACACAACTATTCCTACCTAGATATCTCTATAAGTCATAAGCATATGAAGAAAAACACAATGATTGATAACTGGAAAAACTTATAAGATAACACAAACCATGTAAAACCAAATTCAAAATCCTTTGCTTTGTATTAAGGTTCCAAAAAGACTGAGTACATTAAGTGTCTACAAAAGCTTCCTTCAAAGGTGGATTCCAGGTTCAAAGTAGACTGAACAGTCAAGACTTAACAAGCAATGAACAATGAATCTTGAACTTCGAACCCATAACAACTTGAGAAGAGAGTTATTTATACAATAATAAAACTAACAAAATATCCTAAAACTGTTTAATATTTATTCTAGGAAAGGAAAGATCTTCATGCAAGAAGATAGGGGTAGCTATTGAAATGCTTCTTGCTATCCCTTTTATTCAGGTTGTGTTGGCTTTGTTGTCTGATATTTTACCTTTTAAGCTGCTAAATTGTTTGTATCCTTCATGCTGGTTGATTTCTTCATTTGGTATTTCATCTGATATGCTTTAAACTCTGTGAATCTCCTTTGACTCTGCTTAATAACCTTTACTGTGTTCTTTTACCTTTACTGTGCATTTCAGGTTTTTACTATGTTTTTCAACAGTAAATCCTTTTATATTTTATGTTACAGAGTAAAGTGATTTGATATGATCTTTGTATTTGTCTTCCAACTGTACGCAGGCTTTTTCCTTTGTAATCCTGGAATAGGTGTCTTTACCTACAAAACACAGAAATTGTTAATAAATCATAGGTGACAGAGAAGGACATCAATGGCTTTGTTGAGCTTAAAAGGATATTGGAAGGAGTCCAGAGCATATCGGAAGGTTAAAAAATGGCTTTATTGGTCACAGAGGCTTATGGAGGCTTCACTATGAAAAACAGTTAAAACAGAGCAAAATGGCGTTTTTTTGCTTTTAAACGGAAAAACAGTGCTTTTTTGAATTATGGCGCAAAATGAATAGTGGCTATTTTGTCGTTATGCTGGAGGCAGTTTTGGTTTTCATCACGCTGCTTATAAGGCATGGGCAGTTTTGGGAGGGGTCATCTGATACAATCTAATCCTAACACGTAGCAAGGGAGGTTAGTGGAATACCGCTTTTCGGGTGGGTAATGCTTGTACAGAGAGCCAACCCGAAATTGTTGAGGGTCGTTGGATTTGAATGCATTAGATCGGATGGTTGTGGAGCGAAGGAGTAGTATGGAGCTATTATGGTGGTATGGGCTTAGTTGTGGTTTAAAAACTGAGATTAGCGGTTAAATGGAGGTTTAGGCAGACTCTTCATTAAAAACATAAAAACAGTTTAACAAAGAAAATCTTTGCAAAACAAGGTTTGGCGGACTTGAAAAATATGAATTTGGGTGGATAAGTGACATCAATTTTGGGTTAATAGCATATCACAATCGCAATTTAGTGAAGGAAAGGCCTTATTACAAAGGAATGAGATAAGGGTCGGATGCGATGTAGGAAATAAACCATGGATAATACTGCGTCGAGTCCAGGGTCCCATCGCATATCGAAGATCGCAATGGTGGAGGGTAATGCTATTAGTCAGGACTTACAATGGAGGCATATGTGATATGGCATGAAATATGAAACATACTTGGGTCGGGTCCGTCGCACATTGCATATCGCAATCGCAGTTTGAGAGTGCATTCATGTTAAAAGGCTTACGATCTGTCGATGCGATGTTTTATTAAATACATAGTTTAATTATAAAACTTATGGTTTCAGGGTATTTTATTAAAGGGAGTTAATATATATGGGAAAGCGACTTTTAGGGGTTTAATATTATAGGTTAGTTTTAATATGAAAATATGAGCAGAAAGGGAAAATATACGCGAAAAGGGGAAATATAATAAGTATAATACTTTTCATGGGTTATTTTGTTTTCGCATATATACATCAATACTTAGGCTAAACATATTTTTTGTGGGTGTTTCGGGTAAAAAGGGATTTTACATGGGGTTTTCACTTTTCCTAGGCAAAAAAGGTTTTGACCTTAGGAAAAGGGGTTTTTAGGGAAAATGAATGAATATGAATGTATGAAGGTGGGAAGGGGAAATTAGTGAATATAGGGATGAATGGGAAGTTAATTAATTGATCTTGTAGACCTTCATTTGCTTTGTGTAATTGCATCATGGACATAGAAACATAAGGTAAAACATGATAAATGTACATTTTGTCCAATCAATCATCATTCTTCTGCAACCTTTCTTCTACTTACCCTTTGCTTATCCTATCATTTTTTCTTCACTTAATAGGTGCATTTAAGCTAGCGAACCCTTTTTCTTTCTTTTTATTTTACAAAACCAAACTATCTAATTCTAACCTTATAACATCCAAGGGCTCAGATTAAACTGATGAGCACCTTTTTATTCTCTACCTAACTACTGATTTTCCAAGATTAAACAGTTTGGTCAGATCTTTATTCTCTAACTATAACATCAAATTTAAAGCATGAAGCGGTCAAGATTAAACTATTTGACTGTCATGGGTTGTGGCATTTAAGACAAGTTGCACACAACCATTATTTTTTGTGAAAAATAGTAGTGGAATTTAGACTTGCTCACTTTCATAGTTTATTTGTTTTCTTTTCTTTCTAACCTAACATTTTCTTTTCTTCTTGATTTTTTAGGACATCTAACCTAACATTTTCTTTGATATGGACATCATCATCAAGATATTTTTTAAAATCATTTATTCACTATTGTTATGTCCATATCCTAACTTAACATTTTTTCAAATATTCTATCTTATCAAAACCAAAAAATGCTACAACAGCGTGCATGCCCATGGCCAGGCATGCATGTCCAAGGCACAAGGACGATTTTGATCCCACATCACATCAGGCATGCACCTTCCTGGCAGGTTCGTTGTGCTATGCGCTGGCCTGCCCACCCAAGGCACAAGGGAAATTCTCAAAATCGACCCTATGTCATGAACAAGCCGGCACAAGTACATATACCCACTTTCATCTAAGGTGGCTTTTTCTTATGCAGAAGGAACATAATCAGATCTCTTTCCTTTCTTAGGATTTTTAGAGGTATAATTCTTTTTGTAGTGCCTTTCTTTTTCACATTTCTAGAATACCTTTACATATTTTCCTGGAGATTTAGATATCCCTCTTGATTTAGATCCCCACTCGAGGAATTGTTTTTGTTTTTCTTCTAGGACCGTCCTCTTACAGAAAAGGCATCTCCATTTTGGCTCTCCATATTTTTTCATCTCATCTCCTTCAACAACAAGGAAGAGACTATTTCATAAAACTTCAATGTAGTTATATTGTTGCCTATAGCAACAACCAGACTATCCCACGAGTTTGGTAGAGAACACAACAAAATGATGCACTTATCTTTGTGTGAAATTTTAATATAAATAGGTAAAAACTAACTTACCACAGTATTGAAGGTATTTTCACCGAGTCTCCATCCTTCATCCTTAGGTTATACAATTTTTTACACAAAAACAATTTATTCACCAGAGAGTTAGATTGATTCAAAGTCTTTAAGTTGTCCCACAAAGCCTTTGTCGTAGCTTCCCCTGATACATTCAACAATATTGAATCTGAGAGACATAATTATATAGTGTTTTTTTCCTTCTTATCTAACTTTTCCCATCCTTATGCTAACATTCTCGTTGTTGTCGTACCTGGATCTCTGACAATCCACTGATCTCTATCCATCAAAATATCCTCCATCTTGAGCTTCCATAGCTAAAAAAAATTCCATTGAATTTCTTGATCTCTATCTTTCCACTATTTGTCATCTCCTTTCACTAGAAGAATCAATCTCCCAGATCTCCACTATAACAAGGTCTACCACAGTCCCAAGGAAAACCCCTCAACAACAAAGGCGTCCCTTTGAAGCGAAAACTTCTTTGATACCAAATGTAGGTTTTAACCTTGTACATAAATTACCTGCAAATGAATTCTTAAAAAGACAGGACAAATATACAATGGTGAGAACATAAAATATACACACATATTTTCTCCTAGAACCCAAATTGAGAAAACCAGATTGATTTTTCATTATATTCCTTTCAAGGTTTCCATACATTATATACATGTTGAAGCATTCATAAATCCCAATCCATTAACCTTAGATTAGAACATAATCATAGTTCCCTTCACCAAATCTACAAAATACCATGGAAAAAAACCATGTGCAAAAACCATGCACAAAACCATGGGTAGGTCCGCCCACCATATTTGGGTTCGCCCCCATCCTTCGGTTCACCCATTGACGTCATATTATCCAGGTGGCCTTCTTTGATGGGTGTCACATATCATTGAAATTTTGGCCACTTGACCCTCAATATGAGTCTCCATCAACTTCCATGTGGAATGTCTCTCGTGTGCCACATCATCTCCTCAATTGGGCCCCACTGGTCCAATCCTTACCTTGTTTTGTATTGATTTTGCGTTGAAAGGATTTTTCTGGACTTCATCCTGCAACATAAATTCATATGCAAATCCTTGTTGAACCCTCGAACCCTTAAACAAGTCCACAGTTGGGTCCACTTTTGGGCTTCAGGCCATTCAAGCCCTCATAGCATAATCCACACTTAGAAACTCGTTAGACCCCGAACCCTCGAACAAGTTCAGGCTTGGGCCCACATTCAGGCTATTTGGGCCACTCGTGCCCTCGTAGTATAATCTACATTCAAAACCCTGCTGAACCCTAAACCCTGAATGAGTTTGTGCCAAGGCCAACATTCGAGCCATTCACTATGTTTACATTGGAAATGGGACTGAACTCCCAAATCTTTCTAGTTTAGACCAAAAAAAACATTTACAAGTCACAATGCATGAGAATTAGAATATTTTCTAAGTTCTTTTTTTCTCTCTCAGGGATGACACCAAGTTTCCTCTAACCTTCAACAATCCAGATTAAAATGTGGAGCCCCTTATCCGACCTAACAGATAAATAATTATGATATTACACATGTACATTCAAGAATAGGGGATTTATTCCAAATTTTGAACACAACATTCATCCAAAATGAAAATAATAAGAATGAGTATCCCCTCATAGGACTTTAAACAACCAGTTTCTCAACCTTTATATTTAGTTATTATTAAGAGTGCACACCAAGAGTGGTAAATATATAGAGCATTGTACTATTAAAGGAAATAGATATTTAACATGTCTCGACATGATTTAGACCAAATCTATAGCTTTACTGATAATTTTATGAAATTTGGGCCCTGTGCAAAAAACATATCCTTACTTTATCAAACAAGACTAGCAGACTTCCAATCAACATGCAAACCAAGCATGATAAACAATTATAATTACAAATCCCTACATGATGATATGCAAAATATTACCTTGCACAACAAAATCAAGACTTCTTTCTTACAACCTCATGGAAAAAATCCAATTTAATCCACAAAACAATCAAGGTAGTCTTTCCTATTAATTTTCATGCACCACTTTACTACATCCATGCAAGATTACCACAGATATAGACAATAATTCAATAAAGAAGAGGTTTTCATCTTCACAACTCTCATTTAAATACACATTAAAATAAGTAATGGTTGAAACTTACAGTGGAACTTTGATTTTTCCACCCAACCATAGACAAAACCTGTATTAGTTGCAGTTGTCATCCTCAAGCTAGATCCACAATCCAAGGGGATTTCCTTCAACAACTTTAGCAGAAATCCATTTTATGCTCTAAGAGTATGGGTTTTACATACATAGGTGGTTTATTAGCTACGCAAGAACTGCATGAAGTTCACATTTTTGGGTGGTTTATCAATTGTGGAAAGCAATTCAAGAGAGGTTTCTCAGCCGAAGAACAAACATCATAGTTGGTTTATCAACCCTCTCAACAAGCACCCTCCTACCTTGTGGTTTACCTTCCCTCTAACAAGCACCCATCACCCATCTCCTTAAAAATTTCCTTGAGCTACTCCAAGCTTGGACTCACACAGTCCATAGCTTCATAATCTAGGTAATCCCATTCCCTCGGACTTTCCAGACCACACTAATGCTCAATATTTTTTGGAAATATTGAGGGGGTGAATTATTATTTCTTTTAATTGTTATATTATGCCCACTAATATTTCACAAGTTAAGCCAAAACACAATAATTAGAACAAAAATAATTGTATTAATGAAAATAGTCAAGACCTAAATCCTCTTTTACAAAGGAAGGCTCCAACCTATAATATATTTTTTTCAATTCTTCAAGGAACTAACTTGAATGAGGACATCAATCCTGCTAATCAAATATAGGCACCAACCTGGTCTATATGAGGATAACAATTCTCTTAGGCTCTAACCTGTACAAAAATTTCAAATATACTTCAATAAATTTACCAAAACTCTACTTCAAGATGTCATCCAAGTTGCTTCAATGTTGCTCCAAAAGATGCTTCAAAAGTTCTTCAAGGATTCTTCAAATTCATATCCAAAAAGTCTGCTTGAACACTCTCCAAATCTTCTGAAAATTGGTCCCCAAATTTTCTTTAATTTTGCTACAAAGATGACCTCAAGGATGCTTCAACATGTGCTCCAAAATTATGCTTTAAGGCTACTCCAAAATTGTCTCTGAGTTTACTCCAACAAGCCTACTCCAAATCTTCTTCAAGTCTACTCAAGGTATGATCCAAAACCTAATCAAAGTCTGCTCAATAATTTGATCCAAATTTTGCTTTATTATGTCTTTAAAAAAACCTTCTCAAGGATGCCTTTAAGTATGCTCTAATGTTTGCACCAAATCCTTCAAAGAATTCTTCAAGATATTGGTCCAAAGTCTGCTTCAAAAAGATGTATTCAAGTCCACTCAATGGTGTTTTCTTCAAAGGTCATGAAGATCTGTCTAGTTCAATAAGGAAAGTTCCAAAAATGATTTCTTCAAGACACTTCTAAAAAAGCCTTCAATATAGCTCAAAGACGTCTGCGAGTTTGCTTCAGGAATCACTTCATTCTTATTCAAAATGTCTCTAAAAAAAGGATGGAAATAGAGGTCATAGATTGCTCTATGTTTGTTCACAAAAAGACTAAACTTCATGGTTGAAATAGTTTCTTCCACAGTATGAGCCTGCACCTCCTTTAGGTCGATATTTGTAGTTTACTGCAAGGGTTGATATTTTTCATAGAGGGAAAATTTTTGTACCCTATTATAGGGTGGAAATTTGATCCTACTATAGGTCTGAAATATGTACTTATCTCAAGGTTGAATTTACAAGGCCGAAGTATACATAGAGAGCCAAATTTTGAGAAACGAGAGGGTTAAATTTTTTTCTACAAAGTGGTCGAATTCTCCCCAAAATATGGCTAAAATTTTGATCAAGAAATCTTCCAAGCCCCTTATTTGAAACATAAATAATTTTCAATAGCAAAGTCCAATTTTCTTTAAGGTTTATGAGATACTAACCTCCTTCTTTGTCAGACCTTGAGTTTTGTTCTCTTGCTTGGAGTAGTGAAGGTCAAATGAGGTCGAAGTGACCCTTGTTTATACTAGTTGAGATGCTCAAAACAAGGTCGATTTCTCATGGACATGGTCAAATTGTCTTCATTCTTGGAGCCAATCTAACATAGGAGAATTATTAAAGAATAATTTGTTTTTTTTCCAAAATATCTTTGTTTAAGGATGACTTGGGCTTCCAAAATTTGACCTTGTTCAAAGGCTGTGATAGAACATTAAGATCATGATTTTGTGGGAGAAAATAATGGTGTTAAATCTATTCATTTGGGGAAACGTTGTTGTTGTACGCAAATCATTAAATCCTTTGACATCAATGACAAGTTCTTCCAACAAAATTTTATTTACTCGATGCCAAAATCAAATTCCTTCTAATGAAAGACTATTAAGAGACCAACCTTCCAGCTAACCCCCCTTGTGTTGTTCAAATACCCTTTTATTATTTTTCTTGTGTGTATCTTTGTGTTCCACAGGGAACATTTTCTTTCTTTTACTAGATCTTTCTTACTATTTGAATATTTAATCGGGCAATGATGTCATCTATCACCACTCAAATTCATATTCCTCTTCCTCTTCCCTCTTCGATCATGGATTTTTGGTCCCACCCTTTAAGCCATTCAGTTAAATTTATATCTATTCATAATTTGAGTACAATTTCATTGCGAAAATCAGGGGGTGTATTCCAGGGTTATCACAAATCCCACTCCCTTAATTGGAACATCGTCTTCAACATTCTTATTAACAAAATACTAAAAACAAAATTGAGCTTTATAAACAACTCTCACATCCAATTATTCAAAAAACAAAAGATGGGTACAACACCCTTATTCACTCGTCCATCCATTAAGGTGTTTTGAGGTAAAAAAATGGGTCTCAAAACAAAAAATTTACTAACAAAAATAACCTTAAAATAACCAATAAGATTCAAGGTCATGATTTCATCCACAGGGGAAAATATTTTTGGAGGAAAAATTACAAAAAAAAATTCTTTATTATATTTTCAACTTATCTCCTTATAAGTTTATTCAAATTTCAAGTGTAGACATTTGTTGGATGAAATACTAAATTCCACCCACTGAGTACCCACTTTGCATGCTTATGAGTGTTTAACATGTTGGAAATATTGAGACGGGGGTGAATAAATATTTCTCTTCAATTAGTTAATTTTAACTTGATAGATCATTAATTATCATTAACAATAGATAAACATAAACATTCATCAACACCATTCAACAATGCACAATAATAAAGTCAGTAGAAAATAGATTTTTAGGTGGATACCCTTCTAGGAGAAAAACCAATCAATACTTCTTAACATTTGTCTTCAATAAAATTTACGTCAGTAGGAAGCTCTAACGTCCAAGTTTTCAACATCAACTAAAGGAGGTTCCACCCTCTTGGTTTACGAGCTCCAACTTGAAGAACACTCAAATGCCCTGGTTTACCAACTCCAACTAGAAGGATGCTCCAATGCCTGGTGCAGGCTCCAACCTACCCTAGCACCGCCCTGCCACCCTAATCAGAAAGTTGCCACTTGCCCTGAAGGCTCCAACCTTCAACTATCCACGACAGACAAATTTTCACAATATTCAGACTAGATCAACCTATACTCACTATCAATATAAAATAACCTACAATACAATCACTCCTCAATCAAATATTCTTATGCTCAATCTGCACATCAAACCCTAACTTCAATCAAATATTCTTTTTTTCATCATCAACACATCAAAATGTCATCAAACATCCAACCATATAATCATGGTTTACGCAAGCATTGAACACCATAACTCTTCAATTCAATATCAACATCATGCTCCCACTGACTGAAATCATAAATAATGCATACTTGAGGCAACATATATTTGTTCAATAAAACTCTATCCCTGACATCAACAGCTTGTCATCATTCTACTCTAAGCCCACTCTAGCTCAATAATACATCTCTCTACATCCTCTACAACAATTCTTGGGAGCACATCAAGCATGCTAAAAAAATACACTAAGCCCTAGGAGCAATATGCTTAGAAACCATATGTCTACCAATTATCACAAGGGTTTTGATCATCAAGGATTTAGTTCATGAGGATTGCAGCAGCTACGGAACCTACTATAAAAGTATGATACATGAAACTTGAATACATACCTCTTTGGATCTCTGTAAATAAGCCAAACTAAGGTGCAATCGAATAGTAATAAAACTCAGATTTAGTTTTGAATATGCCTTGAAATAATACACTATTGTGAAATGTAACCCTGATGTACTATACCTTGACTATTGAAATGATGGTGAAACCCTAAATTGATTGTATTACACAACTTTAGTGAATATATCTTTATGATGGTTATAATGGTTGTAAGTGACAGAAAATTTTGTTCTTCACAACTTGAACGAGATTTCTCTTGAGCTTGCAGTTCTATGAACCATAGTTTTCAACCAAATTTTAATATACATATCTATCTACTATATTTTGTTGGCATAAGTTCTAGGAACTTAGTATATTAGAAGACCAATGATTTTATGACGGTGTAAGATACACCCTAAAGTAACAACAGTAGGCAAGTTGGGAAGATGTGACAGTGATAGAAATATCATAGGAGTAAGGATAGAAATGACAAGGATAAAAATGGACAAAGAATAATAGTGACAGTGATAGCAACAATGTAGCAATAGGGATAGTAGTGGACAAAGGACAATAGTGACAATTGCAGCAAAGGTAGTGTGGACAGAAGTAGATATTGAGGATATGAGAGAAGACACATAACCCTTGCAGTTGAAGGCATTCTTGTATTAGTAGTTTCTTTGATGAGAGACCATGATCCACATGACAGTGAAAAGAGTGCTTGACTACATTGAGCAAAAGATGGCAATGACCCTATTGGATTATGAAAGTGATAATGGCCTTGAGGAATGATAATGGAGTGATCTTGTTCCTTAATAGTGAAACAATGATCTTGTGGTTTTGTCTTGATGACGATAGTGACCTTGATTATGTAACGTTAATATCTCTCTAGTTGATAGTGACCGTGACCCTATTGAAGTTATGGCAGTAAAAGTACAAAAGAACAGAGGCAATGAAGTTGGATAGTGGAAGTAGGAGGTGTAGAAGGAGGAGCAGCAGAAGCCGAAAGAGTGGAAACAATTTATCGTACTTGGGCCATTATCCTTGGTATGGGATCCCATTCTTCAGGGATGATTTGCTTCCTTCTAGCTTGATGGTAAAACCCCTTGGGAGTCATGTACTTCCTTCCAGACTTGTCTAGTAAATGTTGTATGTATATCATACATAACACAACTTGGTTTGGACATTATTTCTAGTATATTGTCTTGATATGATGTTCTATATTGTTTTAATTTGATGCTATGAAGTTTTAATTATTAAACTAACCTAATTGTGGAAAATTGAGGGAAATATTGATTCAACCCCCTCTTTGTATCTCCAACAATAGAAATCAAATCATGTCCTTCTTAAAGGCTTAACCACTTGAAGGTAGATCTATAACATTTAGAGTTGGAATAAAAGATGGTTGTTGATGTCAAAGAAGAGGTTAAGTATCTCAAGAAAGAACTTGAAAGGATAACAAATGAAAGGTAAATGAGTATATTTTATCGTAATCAAATCCACGAAGAATATGAATAGTTGAAGGGAGAGAGTGAGACGCATTTTGATAATTGGACATGTTCCATAGTTAAAATCAACCAACTTTAGGATCAAGTTGGTAGAAAACTAATTCCAGAAAGGGATCGTGAACTTGATGAAGCAAGGAAGGAAATAGATAATCTCAAAAACATGCTACAAGAGGCAAACAAGAGAGAAAGCACCTTGACAAGTCGACTGAAGGAAAAGGAGAAGAAAAATAAATAGAACAAGTAGGATAAAGAACATGGCAAGCAAATCACCTCCTTGAAGAGGGAAATTGAAGAGGCAAAAAGGTTTGAGGGTGTCCTAAAAATTTAGATGAAGCAGAAGGAAGAAGACAACATAAACCAAGAGTAAGAAATTTTCACATTAAGAGCATAAGTGGACAATATAAAACACAAATTGAGGATTTCATAGGTGTCGGATGACATTATCAATTGCTAGAGATCACCACTTATCAAGAGAGGTCTTGGATATGTTGGTGAATCCTCATGCTCCAAAAATAAAGAAAAGCCACATGTCGAAGAAGACAAGACTCATCCCAATAATGAAGAGTAGTCACGTGAATAAAAATCTCATCCCAAAGATGAGGAGAAATCACATATCAAGGAAGAAAAGGAGTCTCATGAAACGAAGCCTCATGCGAAAAATGGAGAGATGCCCAAAGTCAAAGTCTTGCACAAATCAGCCAATGCTGAAAGTTGGAAGACCAATACTTCAAGAAATCAAGATGATGCATTCAAAATGATAAATCATCAAATACCATTCAGAAATGGATAGAAACAAAGCCTTGGGAATTCTCAAGGGTGAGACACCTCCAACAGATCTTCACCCTATGCACCCAGGTATATAGACACATTTCATGGTTATTGTTACACATCTTCTAACTATAGACACAGAGATAGATATTGCAAGAGTATGGTTAGAGTTTTTTCACCATAAGACGGGACAAAGTCCCTTATATCCTTGATAGCAGAAATTACAACACTTTCACTCCATTTTTCAGATCAAATACTGAATGCTACATATGTCATAATCTTTCCCATTTTGCACGAGATGTAAATCTAGATTGAAGTGGACCCTGCAGATCCAGGAAGGAAGGAATGAAAAATGTTATCTATGTCACAATCTTGGCCATTTTTCAAAAGATTGTAGAAGAAGTTTGGCGTGGACCTCACATAATCATGAAGGAAGGTCACTCACCAGGAATGAAGACAACACCACCAGGGTTTGGCAAAGAATTTTTTTTTTTTAATGATCTCTCATATGATTGGTAGATGCATAGAGATAGGGGGAGTTTGTAGGAGAAGCATGTTGCTCAGGGGGAGCCACAATGCATGATCAAATGATGTTTCATGATAGAATATTGATATGGGGAAATATATCATAGGTCCACAAGATTAGACAGATTGTTAGGGGGAGTCTACCTTTGCCATTGATGTCAAAAGGGGAGAGAAACTTGGAAGAATGAGGGAGAGAGAGAGATGTAGTATACAACCTACCTTGTCTTGCTAGGTTGTTGACATTAATGACAAAGGGGGATATTTTTTTATATAATGTCATTGATGTCAAGAAACAAGTGTAGCAAGAGCAACAATGTTGTTAATATTTCAAGTGGAGGATGAAAGCCTAGCTATTA
Organism: Pinus taeda; assembly: GCA_000404065.3. Classification (NCBI taxonomy): domain Eukaryota; kingdom Viridiplantae; phylum Streptophyta; class Pinopsida; order Pinales; family Pinaceae; genus Pinus; species Pinus taeda. The sequence continues at coordinate 76,752 of APFE030358044.1, read as the reverse complement.
GTTGAAACCCTAGTCCTAGGGTTTGGGTTCCTTTGAAAATAAGGATACCCTGCAATTATTGAAGTTTTTATAGGTATAAGATCATTGAATTTGGCTTGTAACCCTTTATAGATGGATTCCCCTTGTCACACCGATTCTAGTGGTATGTGGAATGTCTCATGGGCCTTCAAAGTTTATGAGATATGCCCAGTCAAAGTACAAGTCCCATCTCATGGTAAAAAACCCTAGGGTTGCTAGTGTGGCACTTCAAATTGCTTATTGCCCCAAAAGTGTAGATGATGTGGTAGTTTAACCGATGGAATTTATCATAAAGGAGGATGTATTATTAAAAGGATATATTTAAAGCTTTTGTTGAGGAGGTCAAAGATAATATAAGAACCAAAAGTGTGTTGGTTCCTTCATTTTTTTTAAATACAGTAAACAAAAAGCGGTCAGAAACGTGTCACCCAGTGATAGAGGGGAGAATATGTCGTTGGTTGTTACTATTCCAGGAATTCACCTTTGAATTTATTGGTAAGCCGGGAAGATCAAATGTAGCTCCTGATCATTTATCTCACGTAGAGTCAAGGGAGTCGGGAGGATTAGTTGATGACCAGTTGCCTGACGCTCATTTATTTTGCATTGAAGCAGTCCTAGATTATTTAAAATATATTGCATTGTTCCTCACAACAGGTAAATTCATAGAGGAATATGCACCCACGCAGAAATGCCATATGGTTGTTCGTCATGCCAATTATCAATTGATTGCTGATCAGTTCTATAAGAGGGACTTGATAATATTCTTAGGCGTTTTGTATTGAATCATGAGCAGGATGATATTTTATGGGAATGTCATGTAGGTGGCATCGGAGGTCATGCTGGAGGAAAGGCTACCATTCGTAAAGTGTTGCAAGATGGTTTATGGTGGCCAACTTTGTTCAAAGATGACAAGGACTATGCAAAATGTTGTGATGTTTTCCAATGGGTTGGTTTACCATCGCAACAGGATGATATGCCTTTGCATCATGTCTAGGCATTGGAAGCATTTGAGAAATGGGTTATTTATTTCATTGGACCAATCCACCACCCTGATCGGCACTCTCATGCTAGATATATCATCACTACAATAGATTATTCGACTTGTTGGGCGGAGGAAACCCCTGTTAAGTACTGCACTACTAATACAACAACATGATTTATTTTTTAGAGCATCATTACTAGATTTGGACTTCCTCGAAGCCTTACAAGTGATCAAGGTTCCCAATTTATTAATGAGACAGTTCGGACACTGCTACATAATTTTACGATTCAACAACACAAGAGTAATCTTTATCATTTGTAAGTGAATGGCATTGTTTAAGCGTTTAATAAAATTTTGGAGAGAGGTCTTACTAAACGTTTCTCTGCAAATAGGGATGACTAGGATGAATGGGTTGCTATGACATTGTGGGATTATCGCACTGTAGCCAAAATATTGCATTAATATACACCTTTTCAGTTAGTCTATGGCTGGGAAGTAATGGTTCCAACAGAATTTATAGTTCCTAATATTTTTATTGCTCATGTCACGAAGAAGTCTGAGGAAGTATCCATTCTAGAGAGGCTACAAGAGTTATTGCAATTGGATTAGTAGTGCTTCCTTTCCGACTTTCACCAGGCAATGGAGAAGGAAAGGAAAAAGGCTTGGCATGATCGACATATCAAGAAGAATTCATTTACGGTAGTGGATTATGTGTTTCTTTATGATAACAAGTACCTTGAGCATCCTGGTAAGTTCCAAATGCATAATTTTACGATTCAACAACACAAGAGTAATCTTTATCATTTGTAAGTGAATGGCATTGTTTAAGCGTTTAATAAAATTTTGGAGAGAGGTCTTACTAAACGTTTCTCTGCAAATAGGGATGACTAGGATGAATGGGTTGCTATGACATTGTGGGATTATCGCACTGTAGCCAAAATATTGCATTAATATACGCCTTTTCAATTAGTCTATGGCTGGGAAGTAATGGTTCCAACGGAATTTATAGTTCCTAATATTTTTATTGCTCATGTCACGAAGAAGTCTGAGGAAGTATCCATTCTAGAGAGGCTACAAGAGTTATTGCAATTGGATGAGTAGTGCTTCCTTTCCGACTTTCACCAGGCAATGGAGAAGGAAAGGAAAAAGGCTTGGCATGATCGACATATCAAGAAGAATTCATTTACGGTAGTGGATTATGTGTTTCTTTATGACAACAAGTACCTTGAGCATCCTGGTAAGTTCCAAATGCATTGGCTCAACCCATTTTATGTTGCGGAAATTCAGATTCTGGAGCTATTAAACTTGCTCAATTAGATGGCATCCTTCTACCTAGTTGGGTGAATGGTTCTTGCCTAAAGCTCTATTTTGGTTCACCAAATTATGGTTGATGTGTTCTCTAAAAAGTGAGTATTAGTTAGGATCTTCGCTAGTTGTGTTAATTCCAGTTATAGTCTTTTCCTTTTTTCTTAATAAGCTTTGTTAGTCTTAGTTAGAGTCAATCCTCTTTGTTGTTGCGTCAATAAGGATTTTAGGGTTGTGACCCACCACAAGTGGTTGTGGTTGGGAGGGTTTTGTTGCACCTTGTCTTTTCATTTTTCTTAATGTGTGTCTTATGTGTCATTAAGTCCAGTCTTGTCCTAGTTAGTTTACAATTCAATCTGCTCACATATTGATAAGATTTCCCACTACTCCTTGATCTAAAGTGTTAGTCATTTAAGTTTTCAAAACAAGCGGAGTGGGATTTTGTGATCATGGGGGATTTTTCGGGTCAAGTGCATATCCATAACATAATGGTTAATTCATTTCAACCTTCTATATTTCTCTATATAGCCCTTTGTCATTTTCATTCTCATATCATTCCCCTTAACATTCCTCTAGTTTATCATCCTAGCTTTTGGTTCGTGTCCTTCTGAGTCTATAGTCTATTGTTTCCCCCCTATTTATTTTGTTTACAATCACCACTTTGATACCATGGGTCACACTATTAAAATTGTCATGTCCCTTTTTGTTAAAATTTCTGTTTTCCCACCCCGGTTTTCAATTTCTCCTTATTTCTCCCATGTAGTTAAATGCCCTTTCCCATAAACATACATTCAACAGGCTGGAAAAAATAAATTTGCTAAAAACAGAAATTCTGGAAAATTTACAGAATGCTGGAAATTGCAGAAATAAAAATCAGCAGTAATAAACAGCCATTAAAACACTGATATTTTTGGTCAAT
>APFE030358044.1:3266-73269 GCA_000404065.3 Pinus taeda | reverse complement strand
CTTTCTCTTTCTTGTCCAGAAATTTCCCTTGCTCTCTTGCTCTCCTTCTCCCAATCTGCTCATGAAAGAATGAATGATCTTTTCCTCATTTTCCTCCTTTAATATAACTCCAAGTGACTTTTGGGTGATCTCTAAATCCAATGGCTGAAATAGATTTAGATCTAGGACTGAGATTAAATGCTCATTTAAATCTCACTTTTTATTTTTTAACTCACCCCACTTTAATAAAGACCCACTTAGTCATTTATTTCCAAAGTCACTTTCCTTTCTAATTTTACATTAACTTTATTAAAGTCACTTTAAAATTAGACTTTAGTAACTTTATCACTTAAAGTCACTTTTAAATTAGATTTAACTTTATAAAAATTATAAAGTTACTTTAAGAGAAAAATTAAAATCTTTTGGACACTTTTCCCTAGGCCAAAGATCAAAGCCTAAGGGAACCACCTGTCCTCCAGTACCAAATTTCAACACTTTTCCCCATTGACTCCCGCATTCATTCCTATGATGACCTCCTTGGAAAATATGATAAACCAACTCTAGTTGACAATGGTCTTTCTGACCCTAAAGTTTTCCCTTCCCTTCTGTTATCACTCAGGTTTTTCCCTAAGAAAGTTGTAAGAAAGGGAATACGGCCAAGGTAACCATAGACCAATCTTTTAGACACAGATTCTAGCCAATCTGCATCTAGAGAGGGTTCTCTCTTTATGATTTGACTTTGTTTTGTAAGATGTTAGGTTAGTTATGATGTTCAGGGGTTTGTCTGATTTTTGGATGGTGAGATTCAATAGAACAGAGGTACAAACCTGAGAAGTTTAGTCCATTGGGCTAGTGGAGTCTATGAAGATGGATTTCTGGATATGGTTTCATAACAGAGGATGGCACTACAGAGCAAGGTAGTCAAACATGAAGCAATTTTAAAGGTTGGAATCAGATGGAATGGACTCTAATGGATGAAAGGCAATTAAGAATCCTTCATCATATAGATAGAGGGAAAGTGAATGATTACTACTAAGAAGCAGTTAAGAATTCCTTAGCAAATAATCAAAAAGATAGAATCAAGGGAAATAGGAGCAATTAATAATTCACTGTTTATACTTAATTCTGAAGAAAAAACAGAGAATAACAAAGACTGAAATTAGAGTGCAGTTAAACAAATTCTGAGTTAATCTTTCTCTTTATTATTCAGACCATGAAACATAGATGACATAACAGACAAGAAAACTATAAAACAGGAGATATAAAGGTACTCATTGATCCATAGTTTGATTCAAGAATTTTGTAACAAGTCCTCTGCTATCAATTCCGCATCCAGAGAGTCCAGCAACAATGGATTCCAATAGCTTTTGTATTGAGAAAATTTCAGTATTACAGCGCAGTCTAAGAAATGCATCACCAACCCCAAATACTTCGAATGAGGAGGTATTTATACAAAATATGTTTACAAAATATCTGACAGAGATAATATCTAGTGATGAGTTATTGTTTTTACAAGAGATGGAGACATGTAGTCTTGAAAATAGGGAAGAAATAAATGAAGAAATAAATGATGCTAAGCTGGCTGCTCTGTGTTGGTTAGATGTGCTAGAGGTAGGTTCTATGAGTTGGTCTGCAGCTGTATTCCACTAATACTTTGTGTTGGCTGCTGCGGTCTATTCGGGTGTCTTTAATTCTGATTTGATACGCCTTTATTCGTCTGACCCTTATTTATTCCTTTTCTCTGCAAGATGGTACAAAAAATTGAATTCACCCAAGATACCAAAGATAAGTTCATAAGATTCCTAACATATCTTGCCACCAGTCTGATTCTGGCAGTTTATGTCTCTGCAGCTTTCTTAAAGTCTCATCAGTCTCTGTGTACCTGAAGAAATTAGGTGGGATGGTGAATAGATGTTTCACCTCATGCTCAATGTAAAATAAATTCTCCAATTTGTCATAAAGGGCTTGGCCAGATGGGAGTGCCTTCTCTGCTGAAGTACTTGATGATGCATTAACTTGATTAGCAACATATTTATTCAACTTCTGTGTGTACTCTACATGTCTCACCAGGCGTTCATTACTCCCCAACGGACTAGGCAAACCCCTTTTATGCAAAACTGTAAATCTTTCTATGAAAGAATCAATTTCCACCTGCATGTCTTGGCATCTCCTTTCCAAGTTTTGCATTAGATTTCTCATGGTTAGAACTTTCTTAATATGCAGAATCATGCCTGTCCTGTCTCTAATTTGCAGTGCCTCCAGTTCTTTACTGGTCTTGGTGTTCACAAAATGTATTAGCCTATTAGCTTGTTCAGGCATCTGTCCCAATAAAGCTCTAGTTTTTCGAATCTCCACTTGGGCTGCTGCTATTAAATCAATTTGTTCATAAATAACTTGGATAGATCTCCACACATTGCTAAGGGATTGATTGATGTTGGTCCACAAAATTCCTTTGATTTCTCCCAGAGGCTTATCTAAAGAGAGATCCTTTTCCAATTCTCTCACCTTGTTCTCTAATGCCTTAACCTTCCTTGTCTTTTCAGCCACAATCATCTTGGATTTGTCATAGCTTTTTCTAGTTTTGCCAATTGCTCCTTGACCAATTTCAATTCAGATACTTGGAGTTTCAATTCCTCCATGGATTTTATTAATTCCTCTTTGGTCATGGTAGTGATGCTGCCTGGTGCTGTTGTTGTTGTTGCTGCTGATGTACCTGTAGTTATTTGTGTTGTGGCTACTGGAACAGTGGGAGGCAATGTTGTTACAAGTGTGGAGGGGGTAGTAGTGACTGCTGGGACTACTTCAGGTGGCTGGGAGGTAGACTCTCCCTGCTTTTCCTTTAGGGCTTTCTCCAATACCTGCTCTGTCTCACTCAATCTTTCATTAAGCCTCATAAGTAGGTCCATCCTGTCTTCTTTTGACTTCTGTTGCACAACTTCCGCAGTCTATGGATGCATGGTAAGAGGCATTTTCAGCTATTTTCTGAGGGCTGCAATGTCCTCTTCTTTCTTCTTCATTAGTGCCTTAATGCCTTTGGCTTTGGGATCATGTTCGAGCTCAATAATGATATCCTCCAAAGATTTTATCCTGTTGTCCTTGGCTAGAGAAGAGGCTTTCTCTAAATCTAGCTGAGCAGAGGTGTTGTTTAATGAGTTTTGCAATTTGTGAGCTAACATCGCTTTATCTGCCAGCGTGGAGTAGACCATCTCTCTAGTTTGTTTATGAAGCTCAATCTGGTCCATAGGATGAATGTCCTTGGCCAAGACCTCCAGATTTGTCCTGATATAGTCAACTATTAACTGTGGCTGTTGAACCTTGGGCTTGAAGTAACTCATGATCATTTTTCCCTCTTTGATGTCATAAGCAGACATCAACCTTTGCTGGTTTGTAGGGGCCATCTTAAGATATTGATTGTAAATCTGCATTCTGAGTGGGTCATTCCTTGATTTTATCTCCGTGAATGTTCTTTTGATATCAGAGGCCTGCTTGCTTTATGGCTTGGTGGATGAAACTTCCACACTATGCTACCTCTCTAGCTCCTGCCTGTGTGAGCTAGTTGATGTTTCCACTACCGGGGATGTTTCCTGACTGACTATCTTCTCCCCTTGAAGACTGCCTGTGGTTTACTCAATAAATTCATCTTCTGATAGAGGGTTCCGTCTCTGCCTTTTTGTCCCTGGTTGCTCTGCAGGCCCACTGATAGGTGTGCCCTCTTCCTTGTCCCTCTTTTTACCCTTTTCCTCGTTTAGAGGAGTCTGCAATGCAGGAATCTCTGCCGCTTTGGTTTGAATAGGAGGAATTTGTCGTTGTTGATCTGCCATTTCAGGTTGTTCTGTGTCCACCACTTCCTCGCCCTTTTTCGTCCCTGTAACTGGTGTGCTGACCTCTTGTACAGGCTACTGAGAAGTTCCAATAGAGGATGTACCAGCTCCTGTTTGTTGTGGCATTTTGAAAGATACATGTCCAAAAGAGTCCAGGTAAAGGGTTTTTTCAAGTTCTTTCATAGCCATCTCCATCTTTTCCTGCTCGTTAATTTGTTCTACTAATGTGCCCTCTACCCAGTCATCTTGATTAGCAAACTATTCTATTTCAGGGATTCTATGATGTATATAGACTGACAGCCTGTTTCTTACTTTTCTGTCACTTATAAAGCTATTTGGGTCATAAGGCACACACCAAAAACTTTTCTTCAATTTAAGTTGTTCCCCTAATATCTTATCAGCATCTTCCCATGCCTCCCTCTTATGGATGATAAAAGGGCCCAACTGGTTCTTTATTCTCAGCTGAGCCTTTTTCTTTACACTACAGAAATGGGTTAAGTCTGCATTGATAAGCTATCTGAAATATTCCAGTGCAAATAGTCTCATGGGCACATATATAGGCAATCTGTAAGGGCACAGCTCACATCCATATATTTTGATTACTGTGTGATTCTGGTAGAAGTACCAGTCACCTATTCTGTACTGTTTGGAAAGCTGTAGTATCTTCTTCATGTCACCAGTGAGCCTAGGAAGGGGATTTCCTATCAACAAAGTGGATGCTAGGTGAATAAATAAGTCAATAAATTCACAACAGGTGTAAGTACCCTCATAGGTTTTATGGAAGACTGAGCTCCAGAAAATTACAGACCTCCTGTTTCCCTTTGAATTCGATTTCCTGATGTGAAATGGAAAGCTATCTGGATGATAGTATAGCAGAAGGTGGTATATGAAAGATGAATACTTGAAGAATCCTTCTCTTTCCAAATTTATAAATTAGTCATGGATTTTGGTGGCAATGAAGGTGGCATAGTCATATTTGACAGCAGGGTGTTTTCCTGGAGTAAATATTGACAACAGAACTAGGGTGATGTCATCAACATATTCACTGGTATTAAATCCCAAAACTAGGGCTATCATGTCAACAATAAGTTGTCCTGTTTTAGTGAACCAGACTTGTAGATAAGGAGGTGGGTCTGTAGGCTGACACTCTGGTAGCATGAACATTTTAGCAATACAGGTTATCTCTGAATTAGACAATTTAGAAGCTTGGTCGAGTAAAAGTCCCATGGAAAGACGGGCAGGGGGCTCAGTGGGATGGAAATGTATCATCTCATTGATGGATTCGGCAGTTATGTAAAAAAGGACAGTTTCAGAAGGAGACCTGCTGGTATCGGAAGGACACATAACCGCTCTCCGTACAGGGTCATAGTTGGTGCAGCATTGGTGAATTATGTCTGGGAAGACATGGACAGAGGGAAGGAAATATCTGGGTAGGTTGGATTCCCAAATTCCAAAAACATCAAAGTTATTTGCATGGTTGTCCCTGATTTGGTAGAAGGTTTGAAGATGGTTGACAGAAGTAGTTATGTCTTTAATTTGAAAATCTTTGTCAACCAAGGACAAATAATTCTGGTCTTTATGAGGTGCATTCAAGGGAGAAACATTGAGGGCTGAGGGAGCTTCCATGTTTGGTTCTTGTGTTTTCAAACAAGAGGTCAGGTTTTTGTGAAAAAACTGGACTACACAACAGTTCTAGGGCCTTTCTCTGAGAATTATAGACTAAACTTAACTTGAATTCAGCTCCTCGGGTAAAATTTACAGAGAAAAAATGCAATTTGTTGGGTTATTGGTAAAAATGGGTAAATACTTGGGTATACAGAGGAAAACAGTGCAACTGTAGGTTGACCAACGAACTGTGGAGCAGGATGTTGGAGTGTTGGTCGGGTGGCAGAATTGGACTTGATTTGCAATCAATCGGACGTAATTCGCATGCAGCAGTGCTCGCAATAAAAAATGGTGAAAATGACATTTTATGGAGTTTTTAACAAAATTTGGCTTTCGTGGGGATTTTTTGGTGTTTTTGGTCGAATGACATCATCGGGATGTGACGTCTTGTCGTTTAGCAGAAGGGTGGATGGTGACGTCAGCGAGGGGTCAGCGGGAGGGCAGTAAGTTGTTTTTCCCTGCACCGTTTATGGGCTAAAGTGGTTTTGGACCGGGGGGGGCGCAATCAGTGCGGGTAGTTGACACGCGTCCTAGTATGGGCGGTGATACCACCAATCCCCCGGGAAGTAAAGTTCGGCAGCAGAGGGGGCCGCGATATGATTGTGAGTCATCCGATGCGAGGGCACCAATCGGACGGTGGGCACTATACGGAGATGGCGAAGGGTTAATGCGCGGGGGCCCGATCATATTTAATGCTAATTAATGATATCGGGTGCATTCTTATTGGTAATCGGGGTGATTTAATTAACGTGGGTTAATTAATCCTTCAAGCGCGAAAAAATGTTATTAACAAGTTTCAATTAACCTTGTTAATCCCTGACAGAAAAATGTATATATGGTTATTTCAACCACAGGTGGGGATATTAAATATTGCGGGATTATGTACATATATACATATTACAAGATTTGGGTTTATATATGGGAGTTATATAGTAAAGTTAGGGTTAATATGAAAGAAATGTAAATGATAGCGGTAAGCATAATGTTTTGGAATTTTTACATAAAAACTTAGGCTAAAGGAAAGAAAAAGGAGTTTTTACACAAGAAATGTGGCTATTTTTTCTAAGTAAATGGAGCTTCACTTAGGTTTCTGATGAAAAATGGGATGAGTGATTTTAAGGATATTAAGCAGATCTCAATACCTTTGGGGAAATTAGTAAGTGATTTGGGAAAAAGCGAAGGGGAGTTAGTCACAAAACCTGCCTCACTTGAGCTGTATCAAAGTACTTGTTTTGCATTTGTGATGGGACTTAAAGTTAACATATTCACACAATACATCACAAGTCACATTCAGCAACATCAATTTATCTACCCAGCCTACTTTGCCTAACTTTTTTTCTTATTTTATTTGGGTGCATTTGGACTAGCAAACCCTTATAGTTTTTCTTTTCATTGCATGATAAACCAATCTAAATCTACACTTATTTCTTCCAAGGGCTCAAATTAAACTGTTGAGCTCCTTTTTTTCTCTACCTATCTATTTATCTGCCAAGATTGAACAGTTTGGACAAATCTTATTCTTTATCTCTAAAAACTAGTAAATTGAAACATGAACTAGCCAGGATTAAGCTGTTTGGCCATTCATCCATGGTAGCATAAATCAACAAGTTGCACACCATTAGATCTTTGTAAAAATAGAATAGTAGTGGCATTCTGGACTTGCACACTTTCATGGTACTTTGTTTAGGGTTCATTTCTTTCATTTTCTTGACCATTTCATTCTTTTTTCCCTTTGATTTTTATTTTAGGGCATACCCTCTTTACATTTTTTAATTTTTGATTTTTTGACAATATGGAAAACCTTTGCAACCAGAAAAGGTATGAACATATTACAGAGCCTACCAATTCCAATCATGAAATATGACACCTATTGGTATAGGAGTATAACACCTTCACACTAAAGTTTTTATGGAGCTGAATGTCAAACCTAGAGCCCAATCTAACCTTAAGATCAAAGTCAACTTTCACCTTCTTAAATAGTCCTCGTTACTGGTTATGCATGGCTTACTGGTCTTTGGTACCACCGAGGAGGTCAAGAGGTGTACTAAGTTCCTAATTAGTCACCTTCATGGAGGCTCACTCTGGTTGGACCGAGAATACCCAATCCATGTTCAAGACATCCATACACTTACTGGAATCTCTGTCTATCGCTCTGATGTTAATACGAAATCCTAGAATATTCAAGCGGGGAAAAAATAAGGATGAGGATAATCTCTCTAAGAAGTATGGTATCTAAAGGAAGGGACGAAGAGCTATTATTGAGATGATTAATAATTAGCCTATCAAGGTTTCCTGCACTATAATTTCCAGCAAGATCATGCGACACTTCATCAGAGGGGAATGATCTTTGGATCCATTTTTGTTGTTGAGGCTTGTGTTCAAGGAGATCAACTAAATTGGTGCAACTACTTGCTTAATGAATTATTTGAAGTTGTTGTAGATGTTCATGCTCGTGAAACCTATGTCATTTTGGGTATTTATGCATTCCCATTTCCATGTACAAGTGGTTCTCGCCCGATAGATGAGACTTAGCATCTGTTATTTAAAATTATTTGTTTTCTTATACATATGCTCCATGGCGAAGTACTGAGGACACCACAAATCATGATTTTAATGACCTTGCCTTTGGGCATTGGTACAACAAGATGGTCGGTGTTACTTGCAATTTTTTGAGAATATCTCTTTCGCTCCTCTACCTATATGTGCACCAAATCTTGTTTGGGATTGGCCACAATCATTATTATATTCAACCACTAAATGTACACCAATCAACTTTCTCCATGTGCACGCTACCATTCTATCTTAGTGAGAATGTATTTCATAGTGAGGTCCTCTCATGGCTAGGGGTAATTGCATGGAAGTAGGATGGCCAAGTCCTATATTCTTTCGACATTATGTGCCCTAAAGACTCCTCCATAGATGTTCCTTCTTCCTCTATATAAGTATATATCCAACCCTTACTGAAGAAATCATAAGAGAAAATTTCCTCAGCCTATAGTAATTAGTTAGAGGTAGGATCTTTAGTTTGTTAAGCTACGACAGGATTGTAGACTTTCTGCTAGGATGTATGAGGGGTTTAACTCGACTTTTCTGGCCCTTATCCCAAAATTTGAGAATCCCCTTTCCTTTGAAAACTATCGGCCTATTTCCCTCTACAACTGTATTTACAAAATTATCTCAAAAATTATTACTATGCACCTAAAACCTTTCTTATCCAAGATGATATCCAAAGAACAATTTTCTTTCCTCAGCCACCATCAAATCCATGAAGCCATAGGGACTGCTCAGGAAGCTCTCCACGGAATCAAAAAAAATAACAGCAAGTCTATCATCCTCAAGATTTATCTCTCAAAATCCTTTGATCGTGCAAGTTGGTCTTATCTACAACTCATCCTTACTCATATCAGCTTCCCTCATTCTTTCATTAATTGGATCATGTGTTGCTTCACTTCTGCATCCTATAGCATACTTATCAATGGGGTTGCATTGGGGTTTTTCCATGTTCAACGAGGCCTGAGACAGGGATGCCCTCTATCCCCTATGTTATTTCTTTTGATCATGGAAGGTTTGTGTATATTGTTAATAAATGCTCGCGCAAATGGGCCTCTAGGAGGGGTATTGATATCTGATGTGCCATATCTCTCTCATCTATTGTTTGTAGATGATACACTTATTTTCTTAGATAGTTGTTTCTATGATACCACTTGTTTCAAGAAAAATCTATCATTCTTTTGTAAAGCTACAGGTATGGAGCCAAATTTCAACAAATCCACCATCATTTTAGTGTCTTGCCTCCAAAATGAGGAAAGATATTCTTTACAACATTTTCATTTCATCAAACAAGAGCTGGAGACCAGTCTCAAATACGTTGGGTTCAGGATCAAGCCAAATGGATACCGTATTGCTGACTGGTCTTGGCTCATTGCAAAAATTGAAGGCCGCATAAACATTTGGCAGCAGAGATGGCTCTCTAGGGCTGGCAAATTCACCTTGATTAAATATGTGCTGGAGGCCATTCTAGTTTACTGGATGACTCTTGCCTAGATTCCAAAAGGTATTATCAATAAGATTCTATTGGCATTATTATACAAGCGTTGTCCTTGATGGAAACTCACTCACAGGTCGACTCATTTTTTATAAAAGGAAACTCACAGTACAACAGGAATATTTAGAGGTAACAGGGAAGTGGTACAGAAGAATGGGAAGATGGAACTAAGGTCTACTGATCAGAATAAAGAAGGTGAAGGAAAAGGTTGATGTAAAGCAGTTTAAGAAGTATACGCAGGTCCACTTAGTCAAAACAGTGTATACACGTTGGTACACAGACCAAAAAGAGCGTATATGTATACACACACTCTCACAAGAGGAAAAGCATGTATAGGTTGGAAAATCAACGTTTTGGTCCAACGTATTTGGTCCGAGGTATTTGGTCTGAGGTATTAGTCTGAGGTATTTGGTCCAAGGTATTGGTCCTAAGTGGTTTTGGTCTGAGGTATTGATAAAGGCGAAAAACTATATGAGGAGAATATCATTAGGTCAGTGTGTGCAAGTGAATGGGTTTCTAATGAATACTTCTATATAAATTATATTTTATGTTGCAGGGGCTATGTTGGTGATTTGATCTAAAATATTTTGTGCACCTTGAATCTAATGTTGGATCAAGATCATGAGACCTAAAATGACTTATCATTGAATGATATGATATTTGTTGTGCCAGATCTAATTGTGTATACCTGTTTTATCCTTTAAATGTCATGATCTGGGTTTGTCTGAAGTCCAGAATAGCAGGGAAGTTATGAGTTAATATTTCCAGATCTGTACGTTGGTTCGTCTCAGTAAAAGCATGTGTACACACAGTTTATACTCTTCCAAGTAGCGCATACAAAAGAAAAGCCCTATATTCAGGTTTGACTGATCTATCTAATTAGTTATGTTGTTTTATTGTTGTTTGTAAATGAAGTCTTCTTGGATCTGAAAGCAAAATTGAATGCATAAAAAGTTTGAAATCTGATTGATTGATTGTATAAGTAGGGTGATCTCTGCTACTACCTGTGTGAAGTTATGCAAATTGACAATAAATGTTCAGTGTATTGCTGGTTGGTACAGACTTGATTAAGAAGTTTTAGGTTGTTGTAGTTTTGAAGGTATACGTAGGTTTGATTGAAGGAAGTAGTGTATACACGCAGGTTGGGTTCAGTAAAGTAGCGTATACATTCTAATGCATGATTTTTGAGGTTGCAGCTGGTTTTGAATGATTATGTAGGTTTCTGGGTTTAGCACAGTGTTCTAGTGACAGTGATTTGACTTATCATATTAACTGATTATTGGTTGATGCATTTTGAAAGTTTTGATGGGTCCAATATGAAAATTTGATGAAACGAGGCCTTCATGTATATTGTTGTTTACCAGGAGCATCTAGTCTGAAAATTTACGAAACATGGTCCCTAGAGGAAGACAGAAGGTTGTAGCCTTCTGTAGGTTGGTGCCTACATACTAGTAAACACATTGGCTAGTACAAGAGCTAGGGGGTTGTAACTCCCTTCCAGTAGAAGCTGGAAAATGAGAGAAGGTTGTAGCCTTCTGCAGGTGAGTTCCTGCGTACTGGTATGAGTCTACACTAGTACATGATTGTAAACAGATTTTCTTATTATTAAAAGAAGATAGAGACGACAGCCATAGGTGGTTGTCACTCACATTGGATTTCCACCTTAAATCTTGGTGTTCATGTGTGTTGCTTATGTGTGATGGTTTATTCTCTTTTTATCGCACTATTTAAGAAGTTACTGGTTATAGATCAACACATGATAAATTAACTAAATCACAAGTTCTCTGGTTATACACTGGTTTCTCTAATCACAGTAGCATGTACACGTTATTTCACTTCACAAAAGTAGTGTATATAAATCTGTTTGGGAAATGAAAAATTGTTGATCTGATAATATTGATTCACCCCCCCTGTTAGTATTATTTCCAACAAATTCAACAAATTTGTTGTAGGTTACTATGGTGGGGGGAAAATATGGGGCGAACTTTTGCTTGGGTACATTGGGATAGGATAGGGAAACCTAATAAATGGGGTGGTTGGGGTATAAAGGGCCTCCATATTTTTGCAAGAGCACTGGCAGCTAGGATGGGATGGAAAATTATCAAGTCTGAGAGCTTATGGAAAGAGGTGGTCTATTATAAGTACATTCATCCACTATCTGTAATTCGCTGGATTCGAAGGCCCAAGTAGCATTTATCTGGTGCATCGATCATTTGGAAGGCCATCTCAGAGTCAATAAGCATCATCAAGTGTTATGAAACCAGCTCACAAAAAGATAGATCAACGCCTTATAAATAAACCTCTTCGGGGGGCAACCTCCTTTACATTACACAAATGAACAATTCTTGGATGATACAAATGACAAGACCTCCTTTCTATATATAGGAGTCTAAGGGGTCATAATATAATCAGAGCTGACATAACAATAATAATGTAAGGGCACAATAATAGCAATAGTGGACTTCTATGGGGCACAATAATAACAATATGGGGACTACATGGGCACAACAATATAATAAGGGGGTCGTACTAATAACAATAAGGGGTTACACGAGTAGTATAGGGACTTAACATGCCCCTCTCCTTCAAAAAGTGTTGTCCTTAAAGCTTGAGTAGTTCTTGATGCTTCTATATAAAATTCTCATCCTTCCATGTGGAATATTCAGCGGGTAAGTTCTTCCACTTGATGAGATACTCTGAAATTGATCCATTTTCTAGTTGTCGACTTCTCGGTTCTGTGAATGCTTCAGGTTCCAATATGATTTTTCCTTCCTTGTTAAGTTCTGGAAATATTATTGGAACTGGGATCTTCATAAACTTTTGAGTGAGTTCCCACCCTGCTTCACCATTCTTCCATTCATCCCTTGGTTTGTTTATCAAATTTGGTTGGATAATTATACCAACCTCTACCATTTCTGCAACCATATGTTCAATTTCACTCCTTTGGGCATATGGATATCTATAAGGCCTGATGTTTGGAGGAACACTTCCTTGAATCAAATGAATAG
Source organism: Pinus taeda (assembly GCA_000404065.3). NCBI lineage: Eukaryota > Viridiplantae > Streptophyta > Pinopsida > Pinales > Pinaceae > Pinus > Pinus taeda. The sequence goes on along the minus strand of APFE030358044.1, from coordinate 60,751 downwards.
CATGATCATGATCATGAATACATGGGATACCTTTGGGAGTCTCAAATACCTTGGAATGATTGTCCAAGACTTTTTTGAGATCTGGAGAAATAGATGATTTCGATGTGGGAACCGTTAGTGGACATAGTTGTGTAATTACGCCTCGTTGTTCTTTCTTTAGAAGCTTTGTCATTCTGTTAGAGTTGATTATCTTTCTTGGTTTCCCTGTGATACCCCTTAATTCAACTTCCTTTGCTTCCAAAGAAAATTTCATGAAATGTTCTTGAAAATTAAAAGTTGTTGTACCCAAGGATTGTAACCATTGGATTCCTAGTACAACATCAGTACCACCCATTGGAACAGAAAGCATTGGGCTATTCAATACATATTCTCCCATGGATAGCTTGATATTATGGCACTTTCTAGAGCAATGTATGGTTCCTCCACTTACAACCATCACTTGACACTCTGGTGTTGGATATAGGAAGTAATTCAATTCCTTGGCTATCTTACAATGAATAAAATTATGGGTACTACCCAATCAATCAACACTATTACCTTTTACTTATCGATATGTCCTTCTATCTTTATAGTTTGAGGAGTGGTAATTCTGACCAATGCAATACAAGATATGGTTGGATTCATTTCTTCTTTCTTCAGGGTTGGTTCCTCGTGAGTATCCTTTTCTTTTGATGTTTCTTGATACTTTTATTCCTGATATTTCACTGCTTGAACCTTCTTCTTCTTGATATGTCCTTCTATCTTGAGAGTTTGAAGAGTGGTAATTCTTACCATTGCAATACAAGATATGGTTGAATTCATTTGTTCTTTCTCTAGGGTTGGTTCCCAGTTTATATCCTCTCCTTTTGATGTTTCTTGATCCTTTTCGTCATTAGGAGGCCTTCTTGTAGCAGCTTTGTCCCACCTTCCTTCAAACCTTTCATGTATTTCTTCAAATATTCCATGACTTTCTTCCAATATGCATTCATACCATTGATATCAGCTTCCATGGCATAGATAAAACTATTTATCTTTTGCTTCTCTAGAATATCATTTACCCTTATATTCAATTTTTGAAATCCCTCAATGTGCTCTGCCATTGAACTCTTTTGTTTGAGATTGATCAATTGTCTAAAGAAGGTGTTGCTCTCGGTATCCTCATAATGTGCTATCATTTCCTCCGTGAAAATTGACCACGTGACAAGTGATTTACAAGATAAAAACCCTTTATACCATAAAAATTGATTTGGTTCTAAATAGTTAGATGAAATACACACCTTTTATAACAGTTGTACACCATGTAGATCAAAATATTTCTCCATCTGTAGTATCCAATTTACCAGATCCTTGCCATCAAACTTCCTCATCTCGCTTTTTCTTTAATTTAGGAGCTCGATCTTGAAATGATTGTAACTCTGTAATTTTGGATCTTTAAGTTCTAAAATTCTGGCCTGTAATAGACCTTTGATTCCTCTTTCTAACTCCGCAAGTCTGATCATAATTGGATTCCCGAAGAAAGATTTCTTCCCAATATCCCATGATGACATAACTATAGACTATTTCAGTAGAGTGAACTTGTATGACATGCCAGGTGTCACTGTTTCAACCTTAGGTTCTTAAAATTATACCCAAACAAAATAAAGTCCGTCTTATTTCTGTAACTTCTTACGCAATTTCAGTCTGATGCTTAGAGAGAAAGTTATGATGATTTTCCCAAGGTCACCTGTTTAGGATATAATTCGGGAGTTTGCAGAAACCCTAACTTCCTCAGATCATATATAGGAAAATATAGTGAGCCAAGATCTGAAATTTGGACCCGAGGTTCATACCAATTTCTTCTCAAATGGGTTTTTTTTTTAGCTTCTAAAACTTTGTAGCGAAAACGTTATAGCGAAAATTCCACGATGACTTATTTTAGATTAAATTTTGGAGCTTGCAAAACCCTAACTTCCTTAGATCATATCTCCAGAAATCTAGCGATACAGGATCTAAAATTTGGACCCGAGGCTCAGCATGATGTCATCTCAAATGGTTTTTTTTTAGCTTTTTAAACATCGAAAAAAAAAAGTTATAGCAAAAATTCCATGATGTCCTGTTTGGAGCAGCGAAACCCTAGAATCCAAAGCTTTGATACCAATTGTCATGAAACCAGCTCACAAAAAGATAGAAAAGATAGATCAACACCTTAGAAATAAGCCTCTTCGAGGGGGAAACCTCCTTTACATTACAAAAATGAACAATTCTTAGATGATACAAATGACAAGACCTCCTTTCTATATATAGGAGTCTAAGGGGTCATAATATAATCATAACCGACATAACAATAACAATGTAAGGGAACAATAATAACAATAGTGGGCTTCTATGGGCTTCTATGGGGCACAATAATAAAAATATGGGGACTACATGGGCACAACAATATAATAAGGGGGTTGTACTAATAACAATAATGGGTTACACTAATAGTATAGGGACCTAACATCAAGGATGGCTTGGCGTGGCATATTGGGAACGGTGAGCATGTTAGACTAGGCACAGATGCTTGGTCTAGATGTGGGAATGCACACATTCTCCCTCTGGATTTGCGATAATTCCTTTCAATGACTAACATCACCCAGATTTCCCACATTGCTAATGTCAGACATCATCCCTAGACACCGCAGCATTGGCTAGACTCTCAGGACCTTGGCATCTCGGATAGATGGAGAAGGATATGGCAACGTTTTATAGGCGCTCTGGAGGAAGCAAATATCAAAATATCAATGTTGGGTGATGAGATCATCTGGGACTCTTCTTCCCATGGCAGATATACCCCAAAGGATGGATACGCTTCCCTTATTTTTGCACATAATCTAGGGGATACATGTTGGTGGTGGCGCCCAGTATGGAAGCTAAAAGCTCCACACAAATTGTGGTTGTTCATGTGGTGTATCCTTTCGAATAAAGTACCCACGGAGGTTAACCTTATGAGACATACCTTTCATGGTCCATCCAGAAGTTTCCTCTCCCATGAAAATTCTAAGGATATCAACCATTTATTCCTCCACTGTTCGGTTGTTGTACAAGTATGGTCTCGCATTACAACCTCTCTCAACATTATCAACAAATGGGAAGGCCCGAACATCGCAGATGCTTGGCACCGTTGGTGGACTGAGGCTGCCACACAAAAAGCCATAAACCCCCCTTTTGTTGTTAGCTGGAGCATCTGGTTGAACATGAATTGTTATATCTTCCAAGATGCTCTTACCCATTGGCCAGTCACTTCTAACAATATTGTTGCCACCTACAACCTAATTCCAGACAATCCTGACCAACATCATGCTTGGGTCATCACTCTAGAAGTTATAGATAAGAGCACTCCTTGGGCTTATTTTGATGGTTCGGCTCAGGCCACGGGCTATGGGGGGGGTGGTTGTGCTCCATATAAATGAATGTCTTTCTTTCAAAATAAAAGTCGGTATAGGGAGAGGCATAAACAACTTTGCAGAGCTCAGTAACCTAAGACACCTTCGCATCTTTGCTCTGGAACAAAACTGCCACAAGATTCAGATTTTTGGGGATTCACAGCTTGTTATAAATTGGCTCAACTGTGCATATCATTGTCACTTGCACACACTCAAGGGTTTACTGGATGAAGTCATCACTCTAAAATCACAATTTGATTTTATTGTATGTTCTCACATATACAGGGAAAGGAATGTGGTCGATGGTCATCTTTCCAAAGAGCTCGCGCAACAAAACAGGGGGCAGTGGTTGATTCAGGAATTCAGGGATGGTGTCTTTTTCCAGTTCTTCCTTCGTCCATTCATCAATTTAGATGGGAACTCTTCGGAATGATCCTCAAGATCATTCTTTTATTTTTTCTTTTTGTTTATTTATAGCTCTGGTTAACTAAATGGTCTATGTTTTGTAGTTTCATTTATGTAAATATTATGCTGAATTTTCAAATATTGAACTATGACTGTTCTCATCCCTGGTGAATGCATCTCATACATATTGATGATACAACATGTAATTTTCTTATCTATTAATGAAAATTGTGTTTTTTTCTTGGGAAAAAAAAGATAGTCATGAGATTGAGCTATAATTGCTAAAAAAAAATTGCCTTCCAACTATATGATCCTATTAACGAAATAGTGATATAAATGTAAGAATAGCTACCACGAAGAAACAACAAAAATGTTACTAAATTAATGACTTAGAGTAAAATATCCCAACAGTCAATAGTGTCAAGCACCAATGTTGTTTAACAGTACATTAGTGATATTTAGTTTGGTCCAATAGACAATATAACATATACAAGGAATACAAACTAAATGTATAATAACAAAGCAAAGTATTGATCATGCCAATAGAATGAGATACTATTTATTTCATAAACAACAACACATGAAATTTAATAAGATTTTGAAAGCATGCTATATATATTGAACTGTGTAGAAAAACTCATAATACCTTCATGATCTGGGTAATGCATTAAGTGCATTGAGACTGTAAAAATATAAGTTTCTTGTCCCCTAGAAAATCAACCCCCTCATTTGAGAAATGAGTTCTTTTTATACAAAAAATTGGTAATTATCTTAATATTTGTCTTGATGACTGTAAAATTAATAATGTATAAAAAATAAATTAACTAAATAAAGGTAAATTAAAATTATCTTTGAACAATATTTTTTTCCCTTTATTGTTGGTTTGGTGGCTCTGGGTGTCCTTGGCATGACAACTGGAACTTGAGTTTGAGGAATTTGTACATTCCTCTTTCTAGGTTTTGGAAACACCACAGTGACTTTAACCTCATCATAAATTTTATTGACCTACTCAACCATTGAATGCAAAGGTGGAAGCACCATGGATCCTTAAGATGCTACAATAGGGATTGATTGTTGGGAAACACCTTTAAGCTTAACAAATTTCTCCCTTTCAGAATTCGATACCAATTGCATATTTTTAAGTTTTCTTTGAGCCAGTATAAGCTCTAACCCAGATTTATACTTAGGAGTGGGTATTTGTTGAATTATCTTGTCGAGAAGCACCAAAATACTGAACTCTATCACCACCATTTTACTTGAACGGTTTCTTCCCTGATACAAGGAAGGCTTCCAAAGACTACCTATGTTTACCTTAAGGCTTCTTCATAAACCTATTCTCCTAGCAGCCAACTATTATTAGTCCAAAGAGAAGGAATACCAAATAATTGTATAAAATTCCATCCAATCCTGAACTTATTAGTGACTTCCTTAGCAATTGAAATTTGGTTATTCATCTGCTACACAAGAATTTATATTTCTTTGACTAATGAAACACTTAAAATACATTCATCTCCTGATGGAAAACATGAACCTTTCAACATTTCATCTTCAAGTGAATTGAGACGATCATTGATTGAGTCAACATATTTTAATATTTCTTGCAGAGGGGAATTCATGATCTTGATGTATATACATACATTGGATATTATCCCCTTTTAACACTCCTCCAAAATGTTAGCATAAGATCTGATTTGGAGGATTTTGTCATTAATCATTATCCATATATCACTTTTATCTTGGAGTAGAATAGATTTTCCAAGTGTAGTATCTCCCATACAATTTTCCAAGGACTATATCTCTACTTATTTTTCTTAGATATATATTGTAGTCCTACAATCGTATTGTTTCTTATTGTTAAGAAATTGTAGTTGTGGTCGACATTTTTCATCATCAAAATCGAAGGATAAATAATGTGTCTTCTAGTTGTCCAAGTAGGCCCCACCTCTTGAAGGGGTTTCAACCAAGGTCAAAACCCACCTATTAGGACTACTATATATTGGCATTCAATTCACTGCACTAGAGCCATCAACAACAATTAGGACCTATTCTACAAGAGAATATTTTCTCACGTGTGTGAAGAAGAAGACTATCTTGACTAGTGAGTTGAATTTATTTTCTCTGCATTGGCTATATTTGAATTGGACTTTTCTTCTGCTATTTGATCGAGATATTGACTGAAGAGGTTGAATATTGTATAAATTAGGTTGTATACTTGCAATTTCTCATGAATTTTTATTCAAAATCACAAGACAGATCTACAGTACTACTATGCGGACATTAATTCACAATTTAGAACAAAAATTTCAGAAATGCGGGAAGAAATAACACACATGAAACAAATATTTTTATCTGGGGAAATAAATATGCTAAAAACCCCAATGTCTCTTGCATTAATCAAATGAATAGAGATTTTTTACAGTTGCTTTTCTCAACTGAGCTAACCCTACAAGTGCACAAACTATCTCTCTACTCACTGAAGGCCTTTGACCCAGACTTAGTCAATTTTTTCCTTAGCTTGAGCTCCTATTTCCTTGCATTTTTCCTTGAGTAATTAGCCCCCATTATTTAGTAAATTTTCTCAATTAAATTGTGCAATTCATTTAGGTTGATTTTTTGACTACATGCAACACCCATACACTTAAGACTAGTCTAGAAATGATGTTACAATGCCTTAGAATATCCACCTCAACTGGGTAACTCGAATTCTATGCATGCACTAGATATTTTGGGTTGATTGAGAAGTTAATTGGATGATCACAGAGTTTGACTGAAGTCCTACTGCTTAATTGACCTTCCACTAGTTCCTCCAAAAGTTGGAACTAGTTTAACTAAAAATAACCTGAGATAATTGACCTTGATTGCTACAAATTAGAAATCACACATGCATAACTAAACTCTAACTCCTCCAACTTGAATTTACTGAGTAAATTGGGTGACACAAGCCATGTCACACAAGTTAACATCATTCAAGTTGTTTGTTGATGTGGAAATTCGAGTTTTCTCAATTTAATCGAGGCAAAATCAAATTCAAGATTTCTTGCTGCATTTTTCAACACTCCCTCTCAGTAAGAAATGGATTATCAACCAACCCTATCCTGAACCTTTGGAACTTGAACTTCCCTCTTGACAATGCCTTTGTCAAAATATCAACATCTTGTTCCTCTATCAGAATGTATTGCAACAACATTATTCGCCTCTACACACAGTCCTGTAAATGGTGATATCGGATATATGTATGCTTGGATCGATTGTGAAAAACAAGATTTTCATAGATTTTGATGCAACTCGGACTATCATAGTAGATCACAGTTGGATCCATCATCTAACCAAAAAATCCAACAAGTATATATCTCATCCAGATCACCTCACATGTTTCTTCACTGGCAACCATGTATTATGCTTCTGTCAAGCAAAGTGCCACAAATATTTGCTTCATGTTGTACCAGGAAACATCTATGGACCCAACATTGAAAATTACACCTAATTTTCTCTTTTGGTCTGGTGGAATCCCCACCTAATCTACATATGTGAAGCCACATAGCTTCATTCCCTTTGTCTGTATGTACCATAGTCCAAACTGGGTCATGCTTTTGAGCTACCATAGAACATGCTTAGTTTCCCTCCAAAATAATTTGGTTGGCATAACCATAGCTTGGCTCAACTGGTTGACTACATAGCACATATCTAGTTGTGTTTTCTCAAGATAAATTAGTGAACCCACCAACTACCAATAAGTAGTAGCATCCACTTCCTCATCTGAAGTGGCATCCTCTTTCCTACAGTTGGTCGCTAGAGGTGTCTCCATGGTTTTTTGAATGTCTCTGTCAAAACTTTGAAGTATCTCGTTCCCCATCACCTTTCCATACTTCCAAAACAAGTAAGTAGTACATGAGAATCGTGTCCTTCATTTCAAAATCTCTTGCAAGTATTTCATGCAAGGTATGATCAGTTTCTCATCACCGATTAAAATCAAGTCATCAACATATAAGATTATAATAAACAATTTACCTTCTACTAATATATGATAGAGTTTTGCATCTACTACACTTTTGGTGAAGCTTGAATTGGTGAGATAACTATCGATCCTGGTGTACCAAGCACATGGTGCTTTCTTGAGACCTTACAATGCTCGCTTGAGTCTGCACACACGAGACTCCCAATCAAAAGTCTCAAAGCCTTCTGATTGCTTTATATACACCTCCTCCTTAATAACTCCATTGATGAATGTTGTTTTCACATCCATCTAGTGGATCTTCCCCCCCCATCTATGCAACCAGAGCATGAATTGGTTGAATGAGTACCATGCTACAAGAGCAAAGGTCTCCTCATATTCAGTCCCCTCAACTTGAGAGTAACCCTTGGCCACAAATTTTGCCTTGTACTTTTCTATGCTTCTATCTGCTGCATGCTTCACCTTGAAGATACATCTCGAACCCACAACTGATTTATCCGCTGGTCTTGGGACCACTTCCCAAAAACTATTCTTTACAATGTATTTGTATTCCTCCACCATTATATAAACCCATGTTGGTTGCCCTATTCGGTGTCAATTCCTTAAGCAAGTCCAAATTCACCTCAAAAGCTGCACATATTTAAAGTACTGGTGAGACCAATATAGGGTTCATCTTGTAAAGTATCCTAAGTATTAACATCCTCCAATGATTCCATAGAGGGAGTGGAAGGACCTCCCGGATGATGCAAGAGATAAACAAAATTTAAAAGGAAAGACACCACTTGATTCAGGAAGGTATGTGACAATTCTAATAATGGACTTATGATGCTTTATTGTCATTGTGGCATCTAATTATGTACTTAAAACTTTTCAATATAAAGTCCCAAATACATCTAAAGCCACAAAATCCAAAATCAAAAAACATGGAAAACACAAACTTGGCCTGGGTGGCTACTCCAAACTGGTTGCATGAATTGTAAGTATAAAAAAAATTATCGCATCCAAATAATAAATTGTTAACAAATTTAATTTAATTGCACTAAAGAACCCAAATTCATGTTCTTATGAAAAACTCCAAGTGTTGGAGTTCAATGAATCTCCAACGAAGGAATACCTTGAGCTTGATTACAAGCACAGGTATTAAGTCGTGGTTGAATGTAAAAGAAGCTTGGGGTAAACACAATTGTCCAACATTCCCATTGACAAACAGGGAAATAAAATCAACGAAGAATACTTATAATTTATTACTTGTACAATCTATTAATTATTATTTTTGGGCATAAACTAATGTGTTTAAGCATTTTAAGTAGGAAATAAATGAAGAGACACAACCTAGTGTCATTGGAGTGGTACCCAATGAAGGTAGTGTGAAACTCGGTAATGGGAATATTTCATGTGCTATGAAAAATTTAGTATGTATTATAACTATAAATATTTAATTAAAAATGGGTTATTACTTATAACCTTTCTTGTTTCAACTCCATAGCATGTATAGGATGCGCTACACAAGAAGAGGAACATATGGTCGTATCATAAACTACTTCGCTTGCCCCTATCATCGAGTCAGGGAAAGAACACTCTAATGTTATTTATATTAATGAGATACTTGTAATAATAATAATAAAAAAAATATGAATTTGAAATTTATTTCTTGTTGTGGTTGATGATTCACCCCTCTTGCAACATCCTTGATGACATCGTGAGTACACAACTAGGTTATTAATAAGAGCTACAAAAGCCATAACAATCGAAGGGGAAGGGGAAGCAATTGATGAGGTAATTTTTGAATTCTATTCAAAAGTGAAGAAAAAAAAATGATTTACATGTTATATCATTAGAAACATCACATATCTTGTTATGAAAACATATTTTTTTTGATAACTTTTATTGAGAAAAGTGTTTTTTGTTTATGATTAATGGTTGAATGTTATAGGTTAATGAATGATTGTTATATGTTTCTTTATGTGCATAACCACATATGTTTCTTTATGAATTTTTTGTATTGTTGGTTTCTATGCATGAATCCTAATTTGTTGATTTCATCTATTTTTTAGTAGATGGATTTGGTATCGGGGAACTGAGAGGGATGTGTGCTGAAATTAGGGTAGCGTCAGGAAGAATTTCCATAGGGAAACCATTCATCCCCAATCAAATTTCATTCTTCCTCAAATAAAATTATTATTTATGTATTGGAGGGAAATTCATTTTATTTTAAATTCAAAATAATTTGACGTCAACTTCCTTCAAGGGGGGTGATGATTCGACATGTGGAACAATGTTTTCTGATATTTTCGGTGGATTATATAAGGTTTTGAGGCTCCAAGTTAAAGTGCGAAATAAGGCGTATCTATTGTGTGAGTATTTACTTCTCTATGATGCGAGGATTGTCTCCTCCGAAATGCAATTATTGATTGCTCTATGATGGTAGGATTGTCTTCTCTGTGGTGCAAGGATAGTTTTATCTATGGTGTGGATGGACACCTTTCTGTGGTGCAGATATATTCTTCTCTATTTCATCTTAGAATCCTTGCTCCTATGGCATAGAACTCATGATTTGATATGGCATATCTTTATGGTCGCATCCCTGTTATGTATGGTCTTTGTAGCTTTGTTCTATGTCATAAAATGGTATCATATCCTTGTGTGTTGATTTGGGGTAGCATCAGATGTGCTATAGCCATGAAATTTTGTGGAGAGGTTGGGGCACATGAGATATCCAATACCCAGAAAGCGTTTGGGCAGATTCTAAACATATTAGGAGATATTAAAATAATTAATATTTTTAATGGAGTCCCTAAGTCTAAACTTGGGGAAAAAAAAATATTAATGTGTACTAATATGAATCTGTGTTAGAATGGTCCAAAAGACATGGATCAAGCCAGATATAATCTTAGCCGTTGATAAGGGACTTAATCTCAGTCGTTGAGATGTCAACAGGAAAAGTATAAGAGGAGGCTTGAGGGTCACTTGGAGAGGACACGAGAGTGATCAGTCATTCTATAATCTACATCGGGGTTTGCTAAGAGAAATAGAATTAGTGATGGGGAGAGAAGCTAAGGGGCATTGAGTACAGAGAAACAGAGAAGGCAGATATTGTGCTGGGAGAGCAGCGCAGCAGTAAAGGAGAGTTACACAAAGCCAGCAAGGGCTCATGCAGGGCCACGCAGAGGTAGCCAAGTGTTGCGCAATGCACCAAAGAGGCCAATGTGTTTAACGCAGAGGCCCAGGAAGTTGACGCAGGGCCTCCTGGGGTTGACATAGGTCAAGAAAGGCTGACGCAAGGCTAGCGTGAGATAGAGAGGGTCTGACACATTCCAGATTGGGAAAACACTCGGGTTGTAGAGTAGTTTCTGGAAGGAGCTCGGATTTTCCACAGTGTTCATATTTTAAGGTCGACGTTTCGAGTCTGAACCTAGACTCATCATCAGGACAATTTTGTGTAGAGTAGTTTTGTGTTGAGGAGCTGCTGGAAGGATTATCCGGGGTTTCAGCCAGGAGATTTCTCTCAAACTGTGAGGTATAGCTACTAAAGAAATTCTTTGTTGGGTAGGCCAGTTTCAGCACCCAGATTGTACTCTGATATTGCTTAATAAGAAAACCCTCAGATAGCTGCACCAGTTTTCCTGCATTAGGTTTTTCTGGGGACATTGGTCCAAAAATAATGGTGTCATGTGGCGTGTTTGTTCTTGTTTCTTTTAGTTGTTGATCTGTAATATGTTGAGCATGCATTGGTGTTTATTTTAATTATTTAATTTGTAAATAACTTGTTAAAGAAAATTAATAAGTAGGTAGGAATAAATTAGAAAAAGTGCGTGAAGGGTTTCTAAACTAAGTAAACTTAGAAACTTCAACATGGTATCGTAGTGTGATTGCAGATCATAGGAGGACTAAAAGACATCAACCGAGCGAAGCAATAGTAGTAGAAAACAGTTTTCGCGAGGTGACAGAAGTTTTTTTTGGCAGCACAGAAGCTAAGAAGTGTGACGTAGAGCCAACTAGAGTCACACAGAAGAAGTTGGGAGCTACGCAGAGCCTCAGAGAGGGCCAGAGAGCTGATGCAGGGGATCCTAGGCTAACAAAAATCCATATGGGGTGATGCAGAGCTAGCGTGAAGCAGAGAGGGGCTGACGTAGTTCACAGAGAGGCAGTTGCTGGAGTCTAGAAGGCTGTAGAAATATTGCAGAGTGGAGTTGGTGAGGTACTGTAGTAAGAATAGTACTTGACATAGTAGGGCTGGAGGAGTTGTTATCGAGGGTTTCTAACCGAGGAATGGATCAGTAGTGCAGTTGCATAAGACAATCAGAGTAGGGGGCATCTCGACAAGTGACAGAAGGATTTCCAGGAGGGAAATCAGGGCTCAGAGGGAGTCCAAAAGAGAACTTCCAGACGGGAAATAGAGATTCAGAGGAGTCAAATAAAGAACTTCCAGGAGGGAAGTAGAGGAGCGTCATGGCACTACACGAGGTAAGGGACCAGGATAGACTGGACAGAGCATGGAACTTCGCAGTCTGGAAGGCCAAAATTTTATCATTGCTTGATAGGAATCGTGTCAAGAACTTCACCTTGAAGGTTATAACTATCCCAGTCGACCCGAATGATAATGAAAAGTACGAAAAGGCGATGGCGAGGGCCAAGTTCATTATCCTTAACGGGGTCAAGGATCATGTGGTACCACATATAGCTGAGAAGGAAACGGTAGTTGAGATGTGGGAGGCTATCAAGAACCTATACCAGCATACTTCTGTGTAGAGAAGAATGTTGCTCAAGAACCAAATGAGTTCATATTAGATGAATAAGGGTTAATCGATTGACACCTTCCTCGAAGGACTGAATGAGATCTGAGACCAGTTGACTGTTATAGGAGCGACACCGAATCAAGAGCTTAGGGTGAGGACAGCTCTGAATGTTGTCTCAGAAGATTGGGAAGTGTTTGTCTAGAGTATCCTGGGCAAAGGGACTCTCCTACCTTTGGACGAGATGTGGGCAGCTCTTCATCAGGAAGAGATTAGATGGCAGTTGTGTTAGTCCTTACAATCTCCTAGGCTGAAAAGGAAATCGACAAGGGTAACCTCAAACCACTTCAGCTCAATAGCTAGCCCTACTGAGCATGAGAGGGATCTCTCTAAGTCTCTTATCAGTGATATGACTTTAAAGCAAATGGATTTTAGACTAAATATGAGTATTTGTTTGTGAATTTTTTTTTTTTAAGGATTTGTTGAACTTAGGGTTTGGGGCCACAAGTAGGTCCAAGCTGTGGGAATAGAGGGGCAAGCATAAGAAGGAGCTAGATGTTAGAAGCCATGGTGGATTTGGAGTAATTTTTCAGTGTAGTATAGAGGATATAGAAAGGAAAAAACTAATGAGCATTAAAAGATGATTTCATTAGCTTAAGAAGACAAAACATATAACCATGAAACCTAGATAATAGAGCTTGATAATACAAGAATTCTGAGTATTTTATCACAAGGTATTAATAAAGACAAGAAATATAATGTATGCAAATATGTTTAGACCATGATAAAACAAAAGAGTGAAGCATAAACACCATGAACTCACTGTGCTAGAGTTCCTTGAAAATAGTTGCAACCTGTATTTGTATTAGCTGAAAGATGTTTACAATGCAAGCCTTCCTTTACAAAAAGTTCAACCTTCTTCTCCTGAGGTGAAATAGTATTTATAGACTCTCTTGACCTCTTTCCCACCTTTAGGATTCAAACTCCTTGGTGGAGGAACTGACTCCAATATTCTCTCAACCAACAAGTGAGAGTGAGAAGGTGTAACTTAAACACCTCATGAAGAGTTTGATTAGGAGTTTTCTTCTTTTATGAGGCCTAATTAACATCAAAAACAACCTATGATATGCATTTATTCATGCCTACATCACCTTGCCTTGTAACTTGTGCCAATACATATATAATCTTGACTTTGACCAAGTCAGACTAGAAATTAGAAATTTTACACAGTGAAATTTTACAATTAAAAACACAGAAAGTGCGGAAGCGCAGTGCCAACTTTGAGCTGATTTTCTAGTGCCTTCTAGGGGTTAAAATGAAAATCTGATAGAACGGTCAACTAGCCCTTCAAGTCGAGTTTCTAGAATAATTTTAATTTCTGAATTTGAAGCACGGGAAGACCTTCAAAAATCCATTCTCCCAAGGTCGCTCCAGAAGCGTAGCGCCTATCAAAAACTGGTCCAGAATGCTAGTTTTTTGCCACTTTTTTGCCTTTTTCTCCCAAACTAAGCCACCTCTGCAAAATCTAGGCAAATGGGTTTTTAGAGGATGCCAAGACCTTTCTAAAAATGTAAACCTTTCCTCAAATGGATGCTTGAGGAAAAAGCTTCTGGAAAGGCCAATTTTCTGAACTTAGACCAAAAATTCTCAAAAAACTCAAAATGCTCAGAATTGGCTCAAAATTGGAGGGAAGGTGTAAAAATGAGTTTTTTAAAGCTTCATGGATGCTTCAGCGAGCATCTCCAAGTTTCCCTCATACGTTTTCTCTTTTTTGGTCTCCTTGAGCTTGTCTTTGATCTATTTCACTTTGACATTGTCGATCATGTTTTGAGTTTGATAATGATGTGCCATGTGTCTAAGCATTTGATTATCTCTATTTTCCTTCTCCAGGAGCTTTTCCAAATGTTCATGCACCCTATTGAGCCAATATTCTTTATCTTGATGTACCTCAAGGGAAATCCTCTCTTCTAGGCTAACGTCTTCATTGAGCAATATTTGTTTTTGTTCCTCTTGCAAAGCTTCCTTGAGACCTCTGGTTCTTGGTCTTTTCCTCTTTCCTGTACCTTTTGATCCTACAGGCTCGCTTTATTCTATGATCTCCTTACCTTTTCCAACCTGCTACAATAACTTGGCTTTTCCTCTTCTAAGATCAACTCTTTTGCCTTGAGTTTCAAGGAATGATATAATGAACTTGGCTCTTTCCATGTTTATTTCCAGCTCCTTGATTTGGTAGTCCTTGTCCTTGATGGTATATTTCATGATTGAAATCTCATCTTCTTCTTCTAGATCAATGATCTCTAATTCATGCTCAACTTTCTTCTTACCCTTTGTTGTTGATGCCTTCTTTTTCGATGAAGAAGGCTTGGCCCCTTTCTCTTTGTGGGAAGAAAACACAAGCCTATGCCCTTTCTTATACACTTTGGTGACCTCTGGCCTAGGTAGCTAAATCTTCTCTGCTAATTTGTTAGATGACCCCATCTCTGTTTGTTGTTTTGGGGTGCTTGTGGACTAAGATGCTGCATTTTCCTCATGCCATTTTAGAGTTGTTTCTAAGAAGGCTTCCCAAGCCATACCCTTCTCTGCCAACTAATGAAGTACAATGGTTTTGATGAGATTATGATGGAACAGGCTTGGAGAGTGCTCTTTGTCCTTCAACTGTATCTTTTCATACATTTTTGAAATACTCTTGAACAAGTAATTGCACATGTTGAGAGGCTTTTGAGATGTGAAGTGCATCAAGAGGCAACGTGATATGCATACAACGTTGAGAATCTACCTTCACAGGTAAATAACCTCATGATGGTCTTCATTAAAGGAACATACTTCTCAAGAAAATATCTAAAAGGCATAAGGTGAGTATGTGCATCTCTGTATGGAGTCTTTAAGAAGGTCTTGTAGTTTTCAAGATCTAGATTCATTCCTTTGAATCAGTATTCGCCAATTTCTGGTAAACTAGTTGCTAGTGAGATGGAGGCCATTGAGAAGCTAAACTCAATACCAACAATGACAAGAGTCTACCCTTTCAAGTGTGTAGCCACCCAATCTGTCAGCTGTTCATAAAACCCTGCTTCACTTACTCTTTTGCAAAATTCCAAACAGTGAACATCTTCAAAACATTATTTGATGAAAGGATAGGAGTTGATCTATTGAAATCTGATGGTTCATATCTGAGAATCCTCCCTCCTTTGTGTTGTCTCTTTTTCTTTGGTGAAGAATAAATCTCCATGATGACACAAAATCTTGTTCCTCAACCTTAGAAAGCAATTTGATCAAGTTTGAAAGAAAGAATTTTGAAATTTGGGAAAGTTTGGGTGGTTTTCGGGCACTTTGTCCTGCACGCAGCGCAGTGTTCCTACGCATAGCGCAGTTCATAGAAGTGCAGTGCCATATTCTAAAACACGTTTGGAGGCCTTAAACTGCTCCAAATTGCGATCTTGATAGCTCATTGGAACGATCTTGAAGTCTGCTATAAGATGGACACCTCAAGAATGTAATTTGGACACTCCATGGTGGAGAAAATTTGATTTTTCCAAGGTCGCTCCAAAAACTCAAGGTTTCTCTGACAAAAGAGAAGCTCCAACTTGCAGAGCACTTTTGGATGCCTTTCACTAATCCAAATCATGATCTGAAGGTACGATTGGAATGCTTAGGATGTCGGCTACACACTAGAGTCTTTAAGAACTACCTACACCTGCTCCAAACCCCTAAAAAACTGTCTTGAATTCAAGATGTCCAGAAGTGCATTAACTCTCTCATAGCAAGTGTATTTTGGGGATTTCTTTCAAATCATAACACCTGTGCATAAATTGAAGGAGGTTTTTGTTCCTTGGACTATAATAGAAAAAAACCTATTTCGCTTTTGTAAAATTATTCTCCATTTGGTTAGAAACATATTTTGAATCAAACATGTCCCTATGACGAATGATGAGGCGAGGTAGTGTACTGCAACATTGTCTTATTTGAAATTAAATATTACCTTTACCTTTATTTTTCTTTCCCTAAGCTGCTAACTCCCTTTACCCACTGAATCACATGATGGATATGTTTTTTTTTGACATATGGTATCATGATGACACATGGAGTGAAACCCTAGACCCTAAAATGAGGAATTTAACCATTTCATGACCCAAGACACTTAAATGAAGATATGATACTTCGAAGAAGACAATGACCATGATGAGTGTTGAAGACCATGAGTAAGTGAAGGAGCAACAGTGACCTAGACACAACAACCAGTGACCAAATTTTTATTTGAAGACTCATCGAAATGACAAAAATTTGACTTGACACCCTAACAACACCTTGTAAGAGCATATTTGATCACTGGTGACAGGCTGAACTGACTGACACTAACATTGGCTCCAATTAGGGATGGAAGCTCCTTGGAGGTGTCAAGAATACCGTAGATCAAGTAGCCTTATCCATTGGGCATGGAGTCATAATGCAAAAACTAAACTCAAACTGAAAATGGACTGACTAACCAACTAACTTGACTATAAAAAACATGTTGACTGAATTTACGTATGGCAACAGACCATTGAGATCTTAGGGCCTTCACCTCGGGCTTTAAATCCTGATGATAACCACCCACTTGTTGAAGATGTATATACAATCATGTGTAATGATCCCTCCAGTGTAACCAATCTAGCAAGTGGCTACTTACTTGAATTTTGCTTATACTTTCCTTGAGTAGGTAGAACAAACAAAAGCTAGGGAAATCTAAGTGACCACTGAATATGTGCTCATGATCCATTAATACAAGAAAATTAATCTTTCTAGATGGTTGCAACAAATTGGCAACAGGGTCTATAATAATCTGGAACATTAGCATATCTTGAAAGTCAAAAGAAATACAAGCACACTCTTTGTTTTCTGAATCTGGAGGAAGATCATCTTGTGCAAGTGGCTCTAAAACAACCTCTTCTTTATCGCTTCTCTCCTTTTCATAATTTGCTTGTAATGTTTGATGATTATTCTCTGCCATTATTACATTGTCCGAAGCCTTCACACATGCCAATTTAAAATTATGATTTGCGTGAATTTTCCCTTGAAATAGTGCTTCAAAAAATGGATGAGTTGGAGAGATATATGAGTGGTGAGTGTCTAGAGATCCTTGTTCATACATTTCATCAGAAACCTCATCTTGGTCTTCACAAACTTGATCTTGAAATAAAACCTCAGAGAAAGAACAATCTGAAAGAACAAGTGAATGACTATCTTCATACCTCTCATCCAAAAGACAAGGTTTTGGTTGCTCATGGAAAACTTTAAATGCAGCAACCACTTCAAGTATATTTGATTCCTCATGTGCTTCAACAGGAAGAATATCAATTTGAATACCAGAAGAATCAAGGGAAACAACTTGTTTTCCACTATTTCCTTGCAAACGTAGATGATCATTGTCATTAGATGGTTCAATTCTTAAGTTTTCTGTACATGCAATTTCAGAATTCTCACCTGGACCAATTTATTCTTGACTGTTAGGATGCAGATCTGTTTCATCTTCAAGCAAAGAAGGAGTTGATGTGTGTTGTGAATGATCCTTTGTATCAAAGAAGCTAATCTCTGTTATTTTATGTTGGGAACAATATTCACAAAGGGCCTCTATGATCTCATAATCTAGACATTCTTCATCACCAAACGTTTCTTCAAGGTATTGAATGAAGTTTTCACAGGATTCACAACAATCTTTGAACAACAAGAATGAATGATGAGATTTTCCATAAAAGTCAAAGAATGTTGTGTGGAATTCTTTAAGAGAGAATAAGCTACATGGCTTCAATCCTTCATACCACGATCTTGTTTTTCCTTCTAGGGTATCCATAAACATTTTCATCAAGCAATCCTCATGAAACTTAATCCCGAGCTTACGTATATGCAAATGAAATTTGATTAGATGCAGAATAGCCTCATCCTCATTTAAATCTATGAATTTGGGAAAATTAGTTCGCCAATCTATGCAAGGAATTCAATTCGAAAAACCAGGAATATGAGCTCGATTCATAGGAGCATACCTTCGAGTAGTTGAATCCATGAAAATTCTGAACCTTTGTATTCTTCGACACTGGAGTCGCCAGGTGAAAGATGCACAACCTTTCTTATGTCTGATCACTATTCACCATCAGCAATCAGCTCCGATCCTTGTCGTTCTTTCCCATGGAAGATATGATCTTTCATTCCCCGACAACGGCAGCAAAAATGTTAGTCCTTACAATTTCCTAGGCTGAAAAGGAAATCGACAAGGGTAACCTCAAACCACTTCAGCTCAGTAGCTAGCCCTACTGAGCATGAGAGGGATCTCTCTAAGTCTCTTATCAGTGATATGACTTTAAAGCAAATGGATTTTAGACTAGATATGAGTATTTTTTTGTGAAAATTTGTTTTTTTTACGGATTTGTTGAACTTAGCGTTTGGGGCCACAAGTAGGTCTAGGCTGTGGGAATAGAGGGGCAAGCATAAGAAGGAGCTAGATGTCATAAGCCATGGTGTATTTGGAGTAATTTGTCAGTGTAGTATAGAGGATATAGAAAGAAAGAAACTAATGAGCATTAAAAGATGATTTCATTAGCTTAAGAAGACAAAACATATAACCATGAAACGTAGATAACAAAGCTTGATAATAAAAGAATTCTGAGTATTTTATCACAAGGTATTCATAAAGAGAAGAAATATAATGTATGCAAAGATTTTTATACCATGATAAAACAAAAGAGTGAAGCATAGACACCATGAACTCATTGTGCTAGAGTTCCTTGAAAATAGCTACAACATGTATATGTATTAGCTGAAAGATGTTTACAATGCAAGCCTTCCTTTACAAAAAGTTCAACCTTATTCTCCTGAGGTGAAATAGTATTTATAGACTCTCCTTATCTCTTTCCCACCTTCAGGGGTTGAACTCCTTGGTGGAGGAACTAACTCCAATATTCTCTCAACCAACAGGTGAGAGTGAGAAGGTGTAACTCAAACACCTCATGAAGAGTTTGATTAGGGGTTTTCTTCTTTTATGAGGCCTATTTAACATAAAAAAAAACAACCTATGATATGCATTTATTCATGCCTACATCACCTTTCCTCCTAACTTGTGCAATTACATAGATAATCTTGACTTTGACTAAGTCAGACTAGAAATTAGAAATTTGACATAGTGAAATTTTACAATTAAAAACACAAAAAGTGCAAAAGCGCAGTGCCAACTTTGAGCTAATATTCATGTGCCTTCCAGGGGTCACAATGAAAATTTGAGAGAACGGTCAACTAGCCCATCAAGTCTAGTTTCCATAACAGTTTGAATTTCTGAATTTCGAGCATAGGAAGACCTTCAAAACTCCATTCTCCCAAGGTCACTCCAGAAGCGCAGCACCTGTCAAAAAATAGTCCAGAATGCTAGTGTTTTGCCACTTTTTTGCCTTTTTCTCCCAAACTAAGCCACCTCTACAAAATATGGGCAAATGGGTTTCTAGAGGATGCCAAGACATTTCTAAAAATGTAAACCTTTCCTCAAATGGATGCTTGAGGAAAAAGCGCAGTGCCAAGTTGCCAACGCGCTGCACTTCTGGAAAGGCCAATTTTCTGAACTTAGACCAAAAATTCTCAAAACACTCAAAATGCTCAGAATTGGCTCAAATTGGAGGGAAGGTGTAAAAATGAGTTTTTTAAAGCTTCATGGATGCTTTAGCAAGCATCTCCAAGTTTCCCTCATCCTTTTGCTCTTTTTTGGTCTCCTTGAGCTTGTTTTTGAGTTGTTTCACTTTGACATTGGTGATGATGTTTTGAGCTTGATAATGATGTGCCATGTGTCTGAGCATTTGATTATCTCTATTTGCCTTCTCCAGGAGCTTTTCCAAATGCTCATTCACCTTGTTGAGCGAATATTCTTTATCTTGATGTACCTCAAGGGCAATCCTCTCTTCTAGGTCAAGGTCTTCATTGAGCAATATTTGTTTTTGTTCCTCTTGCAAAGCTTCCTTGAGACCTCTGGTTCTTGGTCTTTTCCTCTTTCCTGTACCTTTTGATCCTTTAGGCTCACTTGATTCTATGATCTCCTTAACGTTTCCAACCTGCTGCAATAACTTGGCTTTTTCCTTTTCTAAGATCAACTCTTTTGCCTTGAGTTGATTGTTTTCTTGTTCAAGGAATGATATAATGAACTTGGCTCTTTCCATGTTTATTTCTAGCTCCTTGATTTGGTAGTCCTTGTCCCTGATGGTCTATTTCATGATTGAAATATCATCTTCTTCTTCAAAATCAATGATCTCTAATTCATGCTCAACTTTCGTCTTACCCTTTGCTGTTGATGCCTGCTTTTTCGATGAAGAAGGCTTGGCCCGTTTCTCTTTGTGAGAAGAAAACACAAGCCTATGCCCTTTCTTATACACTTTGGTGACCTCTAGACTAGGTAGCTGAATCTTCTCTTCTGGTTTGCTAGATGACCCCATCTCTTGTTGTTGTTTTGGTGCGCTTATAGACTGAGATGCTGAATTTTCCTCATGCCATTTTAGAGTTGTTTCTAAGAAGGCTTCCCAAGCCATACCCTTCTCTGCCAACTAATGAAGGACAATGGTTTTGATGAGATTATGATGGAACAGGCTTGGAGAGTGTTACGTTCCTATACCCATAGGTTTCATTTTTCATGATTGACTATGGAAGTGCCAAATATGTTCATCCTTGCATGCTGCAGAGGTTCCATATTTTGTATACAAACAAAGAAAATTAAAAAATGAAAAGAGGCTATGCCTTAAAGGAATAATCAAAAGGCAAGAAAATGTTGGTCAGAAGAAAAAGAGTTAAAATGAACCCCAAACCAAGAGACCAAGAAAGTGGCCAATCAAAATGTCACTGTTATCTTATTTGCAAGTTCACCATGTGAAGATATTGCTGCTTATTACATTTGATGGGTGGCCCAACAGTTCAATCTGGACCATGCCATGTTTGAATTGTTGTTGTAGAATAGAGAAAGAATATCTATCCAAACAGTTCAAGCTTGGCAGATGAGTAGATAGGTAGAGAAATTAAGGAGCCCAACTGCTTAATCTGGGCCCTTGGAAGAGATAAGGGTACATTTAGATAGGAGGGCAGTCAAAAGAAAAGAAGACATTCAGGGTTTTCCAGTTCAAGTGCACCCAATCCAAAGGAAGAAAAAAATGTTAGGTGTATTAGGTTAGGTAGGTAGGTTGAGGTTACAGAAGCAAGCATGTGATTATTATTTGTCTTGTCAAGAAGGAACCATTTCATCAATGACACAAGTACCAGGGCAGTTTTCGGTTGTATAAACAATGGAAGCATGACTAATCCCCCTTCATTCCCCCAGAAATCTCTGACTAACATCCCCTCAAGGACCTTGGGATCTGCCCAATAGTCCTATTTCACTTCATTCTAGGACAAGTGCCAAGTCAAACTCTGAGGTTACTCAAGGAAAAGAAACCACATTTCTTGTGTAAAAAATCATCATTCCAAACTCCTTCCATTTCCCTATGCCTAAGTTTCATTCTACGAACTTGGCATTCACTAACGCTGTTTCATTTCACAAAGTCATACTAACCTCTAACTCTAGTATCTAGCTCCCTAAAAACATTCTCCCATCCCTATTACACAAGAAGCTATGTAAAAACCCCATAAAAAATTATTAAATATCCCACCCCATAGCAATATAGCTATATAATACAGTTTTGGGAAATATTTAGTCCATTTGGGACTAGTATTAACCCTTCCGCGTCCTAAACCTTGGAATTAATTTAACCTTTGGTTAAACTAATAGCCATAGTCCACCCTCGCTCATAAATCTTACTATTCTACCCTCCGCGCTCATTTGTAAGTTTTGATTAAATGTTTCAATTAAACATTAAACTCCACCAACGCCATCCATAAAACCCACTATCCAAAATTTAAACCTTGGCGCACACATTAAAATATTAATAATGGCGAGTCCCGCGCCCTGAAACTGCACGTCACTCATCGTCGCCCCGTCCGCCGTCCGATGTCACATGCTTCAAATCCAACGGTGGGCGATCTTTTTTGAAACCCCAATCTGCCGGAGATTAGCGTTCGGGGGATGGGCGATTTTACTTCCGTACCCCCGCCACGCGTCATTATCCCGACATGATCGGAGCCCCCCTCCCCAATACCGCCCAGGGCCAAAGGTGGTGTGGGAGAAAACAACAAACCGCCCTCCCACCCCTGACATCAACACCACGCCACCGCTGACGTCACGTCCGCATTGGCCTGCCACTGCCTTGTGTCATTGCCACATCATCCGCTCACGTCATCGCCCCGCCAACCTGTCCTCTGCCATGTCATCTTCCTAGTTAGCAGCCACGTCACCGTGCCATACCCGCTACCCGCCAAATGACGTCATGCTGATCACCAAAAAGTGTTAAAAGTGCCAACAGTCCCAAATTTTCATAAAATCACGCGAAAACGACCATTTTCCTTCATTTTCATTGGTCAGTTCGGGAGTGTTGTGCGTGCCGTTTTACATCGATTTGCTGCCCAAGCTCAAATTTAGTCATTCGAGCGGCTGCCGCTTGCAAATTCAACTCCGTTGTTCGCCATTGAACCTGCTCAACCACACTTGGTGCCATAAAACCAGGTATTTGCCCGAAATTTCACCTGTTAACCCCTTTTTTCGCCGTTTTCTCCATTTTAGCTATTTAAACACCTACATATACCCAAACTAAAGATACTCCTGCACCTAAATTTGGTATAAATTCACTGATAATTCCCCTGTTCCAAAAGAAACCCTGCAAACTTACGCCCCTCTGTTATTTCACCGTTAAGAATCATTTTTTCATGCATTTTGCCGACAGAATCTTCATACTGCTCGTGCATTGACCCCTTTTACCAAAATTCCTCTGCAAAAGTCCACCTACTCAGCTCAAAAAACATTTTGATTCTCTCTGCAGTTTGCCCCCACAGTTTATCAACCCAGTGAATTCATCAAAGAAAAGAAAATCCTGTTTGAACTCCGTAAATTTGCCTCTTTATCATAATTATAGACAGTAAAGGCCACTGCCATATTTAAACTTATTTTACAGCTCCCTTAAAAATCCTCAGAAGCCGTTTTCATCAGTCTGTTGTTGCACTAATCCTGGTTCCAAGTATAAACACAGAAAAAAAAACTTAAAAATGGCCACTCCAGCAGCTTTAAACATTGCTCCTATCAATGCACCTAACAAAGAGCTTGAAGCACTGCCTTTAGCTGATAGGGACTACCTCATTCAGGATTTGGTTAGGGACAGAAATCACTTGCAGACCTTCTGTCAGCTCAGAAATAGTTATTTGAACAATAGTGACATGTATGGCATTTGGGAATCAAATTTTCCCATCTACTTCTTGCCCTTTGTAAATATTTTCCCTGAGATAATTCACCTCTGTGCCGAGAACTATGACCCAACTCAAAGAGCTGTCAAGTCTCAATTTGGGAGCATACTCTTCCATATCACTTCTGATTCCATTAACCAAATGCTAAATTTCAAGCAGACTCAGCTTTTGGTCCCTTTTTCTATGAAATACCTACTGGATGAAGGCCCCAAACTCTCCAGCTCTGAGATTGCCAGAATTGCCAAGACATTCATGAGAGCAGATCGCCAACCTACAGAGCCACCTCCTTTCTTGTATGTCAATTTCAATGAAGTAGGCAAGCTGCTTGTAGATACTATATCCTCTGTGCTAGGTTTCAAAACAAGTGAGCACATTGATGAAACAGTGTTGGTCCTGTTGTCTGCATATAGCCTAGGACAGCCCCCTGCTGTCAAGTACAACTATGCCAAGTTCATTGCCAATAAAATGCATGACCAACTACTGAAACAGGATAGGGAGGGAGTCTTCAAATATTCATCATATATCTATCATTTGTTCATGTATTATCAGTCAGATTGCT
Organism: Pinus taeda; assembly: GCA_000404065.3. Classification (NCBI taxonomy): domain Eukaryota; kingdom Viridiplantae; phylum Streptophyta; class Pinopsida; order Pinales; family Pinaceae; genus Pinus; species Pinus taeda. Next base: position 36,400 of record APFE030358044.1, on the reverse strand, counting down.
TCCAATGTCCCATCAAGAAGTTGGATTCAAAGGGTGAAAGAAGGTATGTTATCTTTTGGTCATCAGTCTTCCATCAGGTCCAAAACTCTCCTTACTCTTATTGTGAGTTCATTGACCAATTTGTTTACCCAGTCTCCTGTCTCTTGAAAAGAACTCCTCCTCCTAGATTATCATATGACATGCAGAAGATATTGCAGTTGTCCAAGAACTACAAAATAGGTGATTGGTATCTCTACCAAAATCACACTGTCATTAGGATCTATGGCTGTGAGCTCTGTCCTACAGGCTCCCAAGATATGTACCCATGAGACTGTTTGCCTTGGAATATTATAGGAAACTCATTAATTCAGATCTCACTCATTTTCATAGTGCCAAGAAGAAAGCTCGCTTGAAATTCAAAGACCATCTAGGCCCCTTTATTATGAACAAGAAAGAAGGTTGGCAAGATGTTATTAAATACTGGGGCAGAAACTCAAGCTAAAAAGGAGTTTCTGGTGGGTCCCTTATGACCCTGATGGCTTTATCAGTGCCAGAAAAGTAAAATATAGGCTGACATCATATGAACATTGTAAAGTCCCACAGATTGAGCAATTTGCTAATCAAGATGAGTGGGTGCAAGGCACATTAATTGAAGAACTCACTCAAGAAGAAATAATGGAGCAAAATGTCAAAGATTTGGAAAAAACTCTTGACTTGGATTCTTTTCAGTAGGTAACATTCAAACTGCCACACCAAGTTGGAGAGGGCTCATCCACTGCTGCAACTCCACAAGCTGCCCAAGAAACATCTACATCAGCAACAGGTACAGTGAAAGGAAAAGAACTGATGGATGTCGAGCAAGAAATAGTTACAGAACAGCCTACCACCTCCAAGGAGCAGAGTCAAGGGCAAGCCCCTCCACAACAGGCTGAGGCATCACAAATTCCAGCCTTACAGACTCCTCTTAATGAGGAAAGAGGTAAGAAGCGGGATAGGGAAGAGACCACACCTCCAAGTGGGTCAGAACAGCGACCAGAAGCAAAAAGACAGAGAGTTGACCCTCAGGTTGAGGAAGAAATAAGTGAAGAAATAATAGAGAGCCCGAGAAGGGAGAGAGAAACAAGCCAGCAAACAGATACCAGCTCATTCCAGCAGGAGCAAGGTAAGCAGCATAGTACTGAGGTGTCTTCCTCTAGATAGCAAAGCAAAAAACCATCTGGCATTAAGGGAACTTTCATGGAAATCAAGGCCCAGAATGAGCTATTAAGAATACAGCTATATGATCAATTCCTGAAAACAACACCCTCCAAACAGCAAAGATTGATGGCAACTTATGACATCAAGGAGGAAAAGATTATTCTAAGCCATTTCAAGCCTAAAGTTCCACAGCCCAAAACAGCTGCAGATTACATAAAGACAAACCTGGAAGTCCTCTCCAAGGACATACACCCAATGGACCAAATAGAGCTACACAAGGAAATAGGTGAAATGGTCTATGCCACTCTAGTAGACAAGGCTATGCTGGCACATCAACTAAAGGAATCATTGAAAAATACAAATACTCAATTGGATTTGGAGAGAATGTCTTCCTCAGCCAAAGATAACTGAATAAAAACATTAGAGGAAATTATTGTGGATCTAGGGCATCATCCTAAGGATCCCAAGGTCATCAAGGCCCTTATGAAGAAGAAAGAAGATGATATTGCTGCACTCAGAAAACAAGTGAAGCTGCCTGCAACTATCCACCCTCAAACTGCAAAGCTTGTGCAAGAAAAAGAAGTTGATGATACCATGGATCTGCTCATGAGGATGAATCAAAGAATAATATATATGGAGGAAGAGTTGGAGAGAGAATTGCAAAGCAAGCAGGGAGAGTCAACCTCCCAGCCCCCTCAAAACAGCCCCAACTATTGTCACTGTTCCTCCCACACAAGCAGCAGCAATCCCTCCTGTCATTTCAGCATCCACAATGACTACATCAACTACAGATGCTACAACAGCAGCAATAACAGGACCAGGATCTAGCATGAGTATGGAAGAGATGATGAAAAGTGGTCAAAGAACTAGAAGTTCAGGTCACAGAGGTGAAAGAGGCCAAAGAAAAGTTGGCCAAACTAGAGGCAAGTTATGACAAGTCCAAGATGATAGTGGCTGAGAAACAAAGAAAAATAAAAGCCTTGGACAACAAAATAAAGGCCTTAGAAAAAGAGCTTACCTTAGACAAGACTCTACCTGAAATCAAAAATATTCTGTGGGCCAAAATTGGCCAAGCAATCACTGACCAATGGCGATCAATTCAGGCCATACATGAGCAAATAGAGTTGATAGGCCTAGCTCAATTTGAGACTCAGAGGGCTAGAGCAGCATTGGGAAATATGCCTGAGCAAGCCAATAAAATGATTCATTTCCTGAACACTCATGCCAAAGAGGAGTTGGTAGCATTAGACATGAATAGCAGGACAGATACGATTCTGACAGCAAAAAAGGTGATGACCATGAGAAATTTTGTGCAGACTTTAGAGAGAAAGTGCAAGGAAATGCAAGCAGAAATAAATGAATTCAAGATAAATATGACAGCACTACAGACCAGAGGATTACCCAGCCTATTGACTAGTGCTGGAAAACTATTGTCCTGTGAGCAATATACTATCAGAATCAATAACTATGTTTCCAATCAGATTACAGCATCCTCAAGTACCTCAGAAGAAGCAGGACCTCCCTCTGGACAATCTCTTTATGATAAATTAGAAAACTTGTTTTACATTGAGCATGAAATCAATCATCTGTTTGAGGTCCCACCCAATTTTTATAGATACACAGAGGCTGATGAAGCACTCATAAAAATACAAAGACATAAGCTGCCTCCTGAGGATTGGTGGCAAGCAATGCTGGAAATTTTTCCCAGGTAATTTCAGTCTTTTTCCTCTTTTTTCAGCCTCAGATTTTGGTCAGCTACAGGGCAGAAAAATTGAGTACGCATGCACCAAACAAAGCATAAAGGCAACAGGTAGAGGCAGTCGAAATAGTGACTCAGCAAAGCACTAGGACAACAAGCCCAAAAATCACAAATTAAAGGCACAACCTCAGCCGACTCAGTTGGTCCAAAAAGTCAAATTTCTCTGACAAAATAGATAGCTAGCACACTAATATTTACTGCAACATTCATTTCTTCCATCTACTTCCTTTGAAGAGTTGCTGGTGAAATTTATTGCATGGAGACTCATCAACTAGATATTTTATATCTCATTTTTGTATATATACCTCCCCATAGAATGTATTAGGGGTTGGTGATTTTCTTTCTGGACTGCGCTGTAAACTATCAGACTATTTTAATACAAATTGCTATTGAAGTTCATTGTTTCTGAATCATTTGAAGGTGGATTGGATGTTCTGGGACTTGCTACAGAATTCCTGTGTCATTCTATGGAACAATAAGTTATTCTAAACTGTGTTTATGTTTTCTGTGTTTGCAAATTCATATATATTTCATAATCTTGGTAACAGAGAAGAAGAATAACATAGGATTTGTTTAAATGCACCCTGTGTTCAATCTCTGCTATTAGTTATGTTTTCTTCAGAATTAGCCATAAATATGAATTCTTAACTCCTCATGTTTGCACTAATTCCTTCATTTTGAATACTGTTTAGGAATCCTTAATTGCTCCTGCATAATATTCATACACTTTCCCTCTACCAGTATAATGAAAGATTCTTGATTGCCTTTCATTCCCTGACTTCGTTCCATCATTTCCAGATTTGAAAATTGTTCCTGGGTTGCCTATCCTGCTCTGTAGCATTACCATTTCACCAAGGAACACTTTCAGCGTTACACTTTCAGTGACTCCATTGCCCAATGGGAAAAACTGTTGTATACTTGCACCCCAGTTCTATTTAAAATCACCATCCAACAAACTTAAACCAAAACCCTGTTCATCATATCTAGCCTAAAATACTCCAAAACAAAGCTAAATTACAAAGAGAGAGCCCTCTCTGGTTGCAGGTAGGCTAGGACCTACAGCTAAAAGATTGGTTAGTGGTTACCTCAGCCGTATTCCCTCCAGGAGGCAGGGAACAACCTGAGTGATAACATCATTTGCGACTCCACTGGGGACAATCAGCTTCCCTGTTTCAACGTGTTGACACCTAATCCTCAATGATTGGGGAACTGAATGTGAACAGTCATCGAGAAGATGAACTGAACAATCACATTCATGTATATATTAGATAGCTGGTTAAATGAATAAACGCATTAGTTTTTCTGGAGTTACTCCTGGCCTGACATGGTATTAGAGCATAGGTCCCAGGTTCTATTTTTAACCTTGTAACTCCTGCCTACCTTATGCTCCTCTGTCCCTCACCTGAAGGAAACCCTGCCTGAAAGAAATGTTGCGGCTGCTGTCTGGTGTTAAACGCTCAGGTGTCATTTGAAAACGGTCAATGTCCTCTGCGCGCCCCAGCACAGGGGTGTCACTGTTTTAATTATTCTCATATCACTGTTCTTTATTTTCTCAAATACCGCCTTCTGTTTGCATTCGGGTGTCGTTGGGATCGAAACCGTGACCTGCGTTGTGGTTTTGAATTGAATACACCAGTTGTCCTAGCCTGATAAGAGCCATCGATTGGAAGAGTCTGTAGCAGCCTCTGACAAAGTGGTCAGCTAGTAATTGAATCCCCTTATAGTCAAGAAGAGTCGATGTCTTCTAATTGACGCAGCTGCAGCCAAATTGTATTCAATTTTTTTTTTTCATTTTGGGCGTTCCAAGCTTTACCTGTCCAGTGACCTAGCGCGTGATTTTGGCATTGAAAGGAAGTTGTGAAGTAGTATCTTTGTTTTCGAAAACGGAATCATGCTCCTTTCCCTCTCTGGATACCATATCTTCCGCCATCTTCACCTTTGCTCTCAATACCTCCACGTCTGCTCTGAGTACTCGATCATCAACAGCAGCTTCACTTCTGACTGTTGAGACTTTATCTGATATGTAAAATTCGATTTCAACGGACGTAACACCTGCAATGAGAATCGCGTGTGGTTGATTGGATTTCAAAGGGCGGGGGTTCGATTTCAACGGACGTAACACCTGCTTTACTCTACGCAACGGAGTCACGGAGGTCGAGTGATAAGTCAATACAAAAGCCTGGCCTGACACGGAGTCACGACGTCGAGCAAATCAATAGCCCAATGCATTTGGACTGCCATGGGTTGTGCGAGGTGTCCGTGGCATTTCTGGTAACATCCAGCCATGGGAGTTACTAGTAATACTTCTGTTCTTTCACATTTGATAGCAGATTGAAGCCAGGGTTTTCGATTTTCAAAGGGTCCTTTGTTTTCATCAATATAGCTTTCATCAATATAGCAGTTCGAATTCTTTTATAGTCTGCCAAAATTTAATATTGCAGAGTTAAGATTTATGTGGTGAAGACAAGTTTATCTATTGAATTGATGCCTTTCCATGAACCGAATGATGGGCTTCAGACAGTGACAGATACTGATATAACTGTATACCCGCTTTATGGCACCCATGTCAAAGAGGAATAATTGTTTTTTGGGAAAACTTTAACCCCTCTTCTACCGTATTATTCGATTTATACATTGAGGATAGATTTTTTGCCTTCCTTTCTAGCAGCAATATATATATTACAGTGGTAGCAAGCGCTCAAACATTTTTGCGGTGATATATATATATGGTGATATATGTATTCATTTCAATGATCAATAATGGCGTAGTAGAATTTTGAATGATTTTTTTTCTCCATATCAAAATCATTTTTTAAAGCAGCGGAAGTTTTTTAAGAGCAAATTTTTTTTTCGCCATCAGAAGCATTAATATATCAGCAAAAGTTTTTTATCAGTAGAAGTAACCTTTTACAGAATGCATTCAATCATCTCTATGATAGGAATAGTTCTCACTGGCAAGGAGAACTATCCTGACTGGTCCCGGATGGTACCACACACCCTCATTTTCAATGAGCTGTGGAAAGGAGTGTGTGTCGGAGAAGGAGACAGTGACCCAGAAAAGTCTACATCAGACAAAGAGCTCGCCATCTGGGAAAACAAGAACAGCAAAGCGTATGCATTAATCGCAGCATCTGTAAATAAGGAGGTGAGTCGTCACATTTCAACATGTTCAACTGCCTTTGAAGGTTTACAAAAGCTGAAAGAGCTCTATGACTCACATTCTGCACTTGAAGTCGTCCACTTATGATTAAACTCTTCACTCTTGAATTGCAAAATAATGACCCTCTTGCTCTTGCATCTGAAATAAAATCTATAGTGCATGATATCAAATCCACTAAAGTTGAGCTAGATATATCTCTTATTACTTTTCTCAACGCATTGTATCCTACATACTCAAATTATCTGGAGTCTTTACAAGCAAATGGAAATCTCAAGGATATAACCTTTGACTCTCTTGTGAAAAAGTTTGTTGAAAGAGAAAAAGCCTTTGGAAAGAAGACAGTCCCTGAATCTTCTGAAGAGACTGTATGCCTCGCTAATAAAGAAAAATATCCTGCTCAAGAGTCTACAAGAGGAAGAGGTGGACGAAGAGGAAGAGGAAGATACTTCAGAGGCAGGGGGGGCAGACATTCTCAAGGAGAAAAGGCAGATTTACATTGCATTCGCTGCAAAAGAAATGGATCACATGATGCATCCACATGCAAGCTACCATGGGACAAATTGAGCAGAGAAGAAACCAACAGAAAGGTAAAACTGATGATACAGACAAAGGTAAAGCACCTGAATCCGCTCACTATGTTGAGGCACAATGTAACATTGGAGTAAATGAAGATTTGTTTAATGCTTCACTTACTTCCTGGAAAAATGATTGGTTGCTTGATCAGGAGCAACCTGTCACATGACTCATAGAAAAGATTTTTTTGAAGATTTCACTGACAATGTTGATGGAGTAGTATACTTTGTAGATCAATCAAAAATCAAGCCATCAGGGCTTGGGACAATCAGGCTTAAACTGCCTGGTCTCTCAGACTTTCTTCTGGATCATGTTCTATATCTCCCACAGCTCAAGAGAAACTTGTTGTCCTTGGTCCACATCCGCCAGCAAGGTCACTCCATTCATATGTTTGATGGCAAGCTTGAGTTAAGAAAAGCATCATCTAACCACTCACTTGCCATGAGGGGAATAGAAGAAGAAAGGCTTCTCAAACTGCAAGAAACATCTGCTCATGCACAACATTTCTCATACAATTCTCATCATGAAGAAGGTACACTTCCATCAAGTTTATTATGGCATGCTAGATTTGGACATTTGAACTATGACAGTCTCCGCTTATTGAAGAAAAATGGTGTTGCTGGTTTGCCTACAATTCCTAGAAAACTTAAGCAATGTGATGCTTGCATTCTAGGAAAGCATAGCAAACAGTCATTTCATGACTCACATTCAAGAGCACATAGGAAGCTTGAACTTATTCATTCAGATTTATGTGGTCCAATGCCTGTTCCTTCTGCAAATGGAAATAAATATATCATGACATTTATTGATGACTACACCAGAATGTGTTGGGTTTATTTATTGAAGAACAAATCTGATGCCTTTCAAACATTCAAGAATTTTCATAAATGGATTGAAAATGATGCACAATCTCATATTGGGTCTATTCCCACTGATAATGGAAAAGAATATACATCAAATGAATTTGAAAACTATCTTCACCAACATGGGATCAAACATCAAACAACTGTGTCTTATAATCCCCAACAGAATGGTGTAGCTGAAAGAATGAATAGAACAATCTTGAATATGGTACGATCCATGCTTTTCTTCAAAATGTAAAGATAATGTTTTGGGCTGATGTTGTTCTATGTGCTGCATATATAAAGAATAGATGTCCATCTAATGCTATAAGAAACAAGACTCCTTATGAATTGTGGTATGGACATGTTCCTTCGGTAAAACATCTCAGGGTCTTTGGTTCCACCTGTTATGATTTGATACCAAAGGTACATAGAAATAAACTTGGTGCTAGAAGTCGTAAGTGTATATTCCTAGGGTATTCAAACACCTCCAAACCATACTTCCTCTATGATGAAGTAAATAAAAAGTTTGTTGTACCTAGAGATGTAATTTTTCTTGAATCATCCAAATCTGACAATGTTGTTGAGTGGCAACTTGATCGCTTGGATAGATTCACAAAAACAAAATCATTTGAAGAATTTGATAATCAGATTCCACATCTTGAAGGGGGGATTCGTATTCTAGATCAACATGTGGAATCTTTTTCTGAAGAATACTCTCCCCCGACTGAAACTCCAACAACGGATGATGCTTTAAGTGATGTAATTGATAGAATTGGTAGACTCAATCTTGATTCAGTCCCAACTCAATCAACAGAGCAGCCTGGACCATCTCAGAAAGGTCCCCCAAAGTGGCTGATGAAGACACTTGAAAGTGTTCATCCTGATGAAATTGGAAAACAGGAACCAGAAATTCAAATTGACAAAATGGAGGTGATGTGGATGACTCTAATTCACCTGTTGATATGGATGTTTCTTATGATTGTGAATTGAACTTGTCTAGAGATTTTGAACCAACTTCCTTTAAAGAAGCTGATTCTCATGATGAATGGAAAGAAGTGATGCAAAATGAGTATGGTGTCCTCATAAAGAACGACACTTGGAATCTGGTTGATCCTCCATTTGGAACCAAACCAATTGGCTGCAAGTGGGTCTACAAGAACAAGTACAAAGCTGATGGCTCACTTGACAAGCACAAAGCTAGGCTTGTGGCAAAAGGTTTTGCACAGAAGGAAGGGATCGATTATGAGGAAACAGCAAAATGGGCCACCATCTAGACACTCTTTGCACTAGTAGCTCAGAACACTTGGAAAGTCCATCAAATGGATGTAAAAATTTCCTTCTTGAATGGAGATCTAAAAGAGAATGTTTTTATGTCCCAGCCTGAACGATTTGCTGTGAAAGGACATGAGCATAAAGTATGCAAACTTGTGAAGTCCTTGTATGGCCTCAAACAAGCACCACGAGCTTGGTATGAAAAACTAACTGAGCATCTTCTCAAACTCAACTTCAATCATTTTGATCTTGATGATGCAACTTTATTTGTCAAGAAAGTTGGCAAAACAGTTGTATATCTTGTGGTATATGTAGATGATTGTTTAATGACAGGGAACATGAAAGCTACATTGCATCCATAAAGAAGGAATTGAGGAAAAGTTTTGAAATGACTAATTTGGGCTATGTTCATTACTATCTTGGCATTGAAGTAACCCAACATCCAAAGTATATATTTCTTTCTCAAAAGAAATACATTGGAGATTTGTTAAACAGATTTGGCATGACAGAGTGCAATCCTCTTACTACTGCAATGGAACAAAACTTAAATCTCACATCTATTGAAGGAAAGGAATTTGAGGATGCAACAAAGTATAGACAGCTTGTAGGAAGTCTCAACTACTTTACTACTACCAGACCAGACATTTCATTTGTTGTTGGAATTCTCTCCAGGTTTATGTAAAAGCCTTGAGAAGGACATTGGTCTGCTGCAAAAAGAGTTCTAAGGTACTTGAAGGGAACTCAAGACTATGGAATCAAGTACACACAGGTGGATGACTTCAGTTTGATCGGATACTCTGATTCAGACTTCGATGGAGAAAAAGAAACTGGGGTATCTACTTCAGGATATGCTATGAGTCTTGGATCAAGAGTTGTCTCCTGGAGATCACGCAAACAATCAGTTCCAACGGATTCCACAACAGAAGTAGAATACATGGCAGCAGCTAAAGCAACAAAAGAAATTGTGTGGCTCAAGAAAATTCTTGAAGATTTGCAGGTAAAATAAGTATAATCAACTCCACTCATGATTGACAATACCTCTGCAATAAAGTTGGCCAAGAACCCAAAGTTCCATGATTCAATGAAGCACATCAATACTAAATATCATCTGATTCGACATCATGTTGAGGCCAAAACAATCCATCTCCGTCATTGTTCCACTAATGAGCAAATTGCAGACATCTTCACCAAAGCGCTTGGAAGAGAAAAGCTTGAACGATTCAGAATGATGCTTGGACTTACCAACATCCCTTCAGATTAAGGGGGGAATGTTGACACCTAATCCTCATGATTGGGTGAATATAATGTAAATAGATAAATAAATAACATGAACAGTCATTAGGAGATGAAGTGAACAATCTCCCCCTCATGTATATAATGAAGACCTACCCGAAGGAATAAACACGAATCAATTTTTGGTTGAGGAGTTACTACTTAGTCTGACACATACTCGAGAAATTATTATTTTTTTTTTTAATGTAATAGATAGGCTACCTAGTTACACTTCCCCGGCAGCGGCACCAAAATTTTTAGTCAATTTAGTGTCCTGAATTGCTACATTAACTATCAATCCAGATGTCGTAAACTAATGAAGTGTAGTGCACTATATTTGCTAGATAACCCTTTCTTACCTCACTATTTTCAATTTTATGTTGTTTTGGGGTTTTGTTCTTTTGACCTCCTAGAATGCTGCAATGTAATTGAAATCCTCTACTACTAAAGTGGGAGTTTAAAAGTAATTTTTAGGTCAAGTTTGGAAGTGGAGTTTCAAGAAGATGAAGAAAAAGCTTAATTTCTTGCTTATTGTAATGTTTTCCAAAATATGAGCTTAAAAGACTCTTGAAACTGCTATCTACAAAATTAAAACTTGAATGAGAAAATGAACGTGCAACTATCTATATCAAACCGTGAATGAAGTACTAGAAATGAAACTACTACTTCTGTTGTCGATTCTATCTGCAAAATTAAAGTCTAATGAACTACTACAATTAAAATAAAGGAAAAAGTAAAACTTGAAACTAATTATAAACTAATGATCAGCCAGTAATCTCATCCATAAACATAACACTTCACTAATTAACTTGGAAATCATTAAAGGCTCCAGAAATATCATCTTATAGCATTAGAAAATGACATTAAACTATCTAACTCTAAACTAATGAACAACAAGTAAACTCATTTCTAAACACAACACTTCGCCAATTAGCTTGAATTCATCAACTAAAGGCTTTGGAAATATCATCTTATAACATGAGAAAATGTCATTAAAAACTATCTAGCTCTAAACTAATAAACAACAAGTAAACTCATTTATAAACATAACACTTCGCCAATTAGCTTGAATTCATCAACTAAAGGCTCCAGAAATATCAACTTATAACATGGGAAAATGACATTAAAAACTTTCTAGCTCTAAACTAATAAACAACAAGTAAACTCATTTATAAACATAACACTTTGACAATTAGCTTGAATTCATCAACTAAAGGCTCCGGAAATATCAACTTATAACATGAGTGACTATATTAAGAAGGAAAAGGTACTAAACAAGTAGTAAATCTCATTCATAAACTCCATATTTCGCTAATTAGCTTTGAAGGTAAACCATCAACTAAAGGCTATGGAAACATGTACTTATGTAATTAGTATCTATCCTATTGAGCAAAAGCATAAACAACTTGAACTTGGAAACTAAATAACAACAGAAGAAGTGAGTTTAAAAATGCTACTTAATGAAAGTTTAAAATTAGAACTAAGAAGCTCGAGCATAAACAAATTTAAAGACCTACTACTACTCTGAAACGCATCTAACAGGGTTAGTAAAAAGAAGTGACAAGCTGTAATGCATGTACAATGTTAAAACTATTATGAACATAAACAAAACACAAGCAATATACAATTGAACGAAAGAAAATACAAATAGAAATATACACAAATAAAAAAGGAACCTCAGCCATGCAGGGGCCCTTTGCACAGCCTTGGATTAGCAACGCAAATCTACTTCGCACGCTCAGGTAGCCATATCTGAAAACAAAGTTTTTATATTATGAAAACAGAGAGTTGTATGTCCCTTGATTACAAACGGAAATCACACTATTTCAATAGTAAAAACATTAACTTCTTCTGCGTTCCAAACTCTTGAATTTAAAGGAGAAATTCATAACTATTTCTAAGAGGAAAATATTCTATGGTAGACACATGAACAGGTCATGCATCCGAGGATTTAGTCTTCCGGTTGGCATAAACAGTAAATCTATGCATAGTGGGTGTTGGATTTAGTTATGCAGGTGGTAAAACTAATCCTCAAGTTCAGGAATAGGCCTCAGACTCAATTGCGTACCAAAACAGATTTATAATTGTTGTAGAACTTCTTCGTTGACTCCCCTTTGACCGGGGTATTTTCCCTCGAATTTGATCAAATGAATAGGACCCTATCCATGTGTTGACATTTCCTGAGCTACCCAAGTGGCTCATTCCTCTTCTTGACACCTTTAACCTGCAAAAGTATGAAGATGGCTGCGAATTGCTAGGTAGCTGCGGAAAGTGGCTACATTCTGTAGCTGAGAAACAAAACCTTATTCAAATAACACACATAATAATATAATTTGAAAATCACTAAAATGTACTCCTGGAATCAACATGCAATGACTTTTGATGGCTTAGGATGCATTGGCATGGGAAAAAAGAGGAAGACGGGTGAAGAAAATGCTTGAAAAAGAGGCAGTTTTGGGGCTCAACAGTTCTCCTAAAGGTAGTTCTACGATATATTCCCATCTACCAATTGTTAGGGATGGCGGCTGCAAAAATTGTTTGTAACTCCATGACAGAAAATTTCATAAAATTCCTATGGAGTGGGGCACAATATTCAAAAAAATGGGCTTTAGTTTCCTCGAAAAACTTGATAAAACCAAAGATTGTTGGAGGGCTTAGACTGAGAGATTTGGATACTCTTAATAAAGTGATAAGAGCCAAGCTCTGGTGGAGATGGCTTATGGGTGGATATGACCATTGGAAAGAAATATGGACAAGAAAGTACGCAATGTCTAGTACACAAGTGGAAAAACTAAGGCAAAATGAAACTCCAGAGAGCTCATCCATCGGAATTTAGTGAAATCCAACTGTGGTCTAATTAGAAGCCACACATTTGGGGAAATTTGGGATGGTAAGTTGACTTTTTCTGGAAGGAATCTTGGTACCAAAGAGAAAAACTTTTTCATCATGCAAGATTTGGGGGACATCTTCCTTTTCACAAGCATCCAAAGACATAACATGATAGTGCAATATTGGAAAATAGAGAAAAAAAGACCCCAACTATAAAGTTTGGAAGGAAAAGGAGGATTGGGACAACCCTCTGAATACCATTCGATGGCAGAACAAGAGGAAGGAGCTTCACTCCCAGAAAATAGCTATTCAGCAGGGATCGGATGTCCTTAGATGAGGTTATTTAACAAAAGGAATGTATACAATCATAGAAACTTACAAATTGATTTTTGAGGAGCCACAAGAGGGACGAATATCATTATGGAGAAAAATATGGAAGGAAAACTTATGGCCCAATATCTCTCAATTCCTTTGGTTGACTTGCAGAAGAAGAATCCTCACATGGAACCAACTTAGAAAAAGAGGTGCAACGACCTCTCTTTATGTATCCTTTTTGGATTATGAGGAGAGGACATGGATCACCTTCTAAACCAATGCATATACATAGACCAACTCTGGGAAAATTTGGTGCAACTATTCAACTATACAGATAGAGACCGATACAACATTATAGAGACAATTGACAACTGGAGGAAAGATATCTTTTTGAGCCCTGTTATAAATCTATCTGAGAGATTATCAATAGGCTTCCTCCTATGGGTGGTATGGAAATAATGGAATCAGTGAATATTTAGAGATAAAATCCATAATATGGAGACAGTTTGGAAAGGAATAATCCAAACATTAGGGAGAGCATTCTTATCGACTGCTAGTATCTAGATGATTGGATGGTCTCCACCCAAGAAACCAGGATTCTTTAGCTACTGAACCTAGCCCCCAAATGGTATCTCCATCCTCATGGAAAGTTATGATACCTACATTGGCCTCTCCAAATAAATACTCACCTCCCCCCGAGGGCTTCATGAAGCTTAACTTCGATGACGCTTCTAAAGGAAACTTGGGCGAAGCGGGATACGGGCTGATGATAAGAGATTGACAGAATCAACCCAAATACATCTAAGCAGCTGAATGTGGATATGCTAGAAATAATGAAGCGGAAATTATTATATTAGAAAAAGGCCTCCTTGTGACAAAAAAGAAAGGAGACTCAAAACTAGTGGTTGTAACTCTTGTCTAGTGATCAACATAGTTAAAAAGCTAAACCAAGGATCTAGTAGCGAGAAGATCATTCATAGTTGGAGAATAACATGTCTAATTCAATCAATTGCATAAACCCTCTATCAATTTGACTGCCTGATCCCATCCCATGTGAGAAGAGAGGGGAATAAGGCAACATATTTCCTAACTAACTAGGGATGTTGAAACATTCGAAAGTCTCTAGAATCCACATGAGATGATACAAATCTAGGAGAGGATAAAGTAACTATCAACTAGATACTAGAAAGTGATGCTAAGAACAATCATCAAACTATGGCGGATAGAGAACAAGTCCCCCTCATCAAGGTGAATGCAGAAGGGAGAGGCTTAGTGGGATTCACACCGCTACCATGCATTTAACCAACACACACCTCGAGTGGTGGTGTGGCCACTCCCACGCAGGTTCGAGCATGTGAGGTTCAACAAAGAATTTAATACACAAGGTGTTGAGGGACATGGCATATTGGGAATATATTTTGTCGATAGTTGCAATAGCTGGTTTCTCTAGAGATTAGTGGTACCTCTCTATGGTAGCTCTTGTCAAAGGAAATATTTCTCCAGCACTAGAAATAGTGGAGGAATTGTTGGCTATCCATCTCAAGTCATTCTAGTATGTGAAAGTTGGTCGCCCCATAAACCCTTTAATCATTGCTAAATCTATATTATGTGCATGGTTTGGATTGCTCGGTTGGTTCTTTGTTCTATGGCATTATGCTCCCTTGGGTTCTTTATGGGAAGTTTGGGTTGGAGCTTACTTGCCCAGTTACATATTTAGAGATGGGAATAACCATAATCATTCAACCATGGGGATTTCTAACAATACTATCAACCTAGTCTCCTGTCTGACCAGGGAGGGTCATACCCTATGTTTTCCAATTGATGGTTAGTCTAATTCTTGTTTTGAAACTTATAATTTTAAGCTAATCGCTAGTAAATTAGGTTTGGTTGAGTTGAGGAATGCACTATTCTATTGGTTGGGGGAATATAAAAAATTCTTGTTAAGAACACACAAGTGTCTGAGGAGGGGGATTAATCTTATTTCAAGGAAGAAAAAGAGGAAAGTTTCCTTTGATTATGGATTAATGAAATATTTTATTATGTTTATGCTCTTGTAGCCTAGGAAGGTGTTTTAAGTAATTTAAGGGGTGCTCAAGTCTTGAACGGGTGACCTCTAGACCATGTTTTTGGAGGTGTCAACATGAGAAAAGAATCCCAAATTTATGAACCTAAAGGTTTCTTTACCTTCTTGTGAAACATGGATCGCGCGACATCCTGTCATGGTAGCATTCCTCTTGCTAGAAGGGGTTGGGGTCATGGAGGAGGTAGAACATGTGCTTCAGAAAATAGTGGATTTGAGTCTTGGTCATGGTCTATCATGGTTTTTGTCAGGGCTTACAGGACCTTGACCCATCATGGTCGGACAAACGATTGAGGAGTGGGAATCTTACATTATCAATCATAGTAACATAAGTGACAAGGAGTTGTTAGAGCAATTTGGAAATTTTGGTCCCATACCGAGGCCATAACCGTGGTTGTCACTCCCAATACCAACAATCTCTTTTTGCATATTGGATTATGAAATCCCTTATTGTGAAGGCTTTGATAATGAGGATTGTGAACAGTTCATACCCCACAAAAGGGATTCAAGAAATACATGTAGAATTTCATCTTATCTAGTAATAGATCTAGCAACAAAATGCTCATTTGGATCACATTCAGATGCATATTCCTTGTCTGCCTCGGGCAGAGTTGCCACGTTCTAGCACCAAACTACCAAACACTTGTAGATTCTTCAGATTATCTGTTTGTCTTATGATGTTTATGAAGTTTTGGTTGCCCAAGTTTAGTAGTATCTAGATGTATACAAAATATTTTTGGCATATATGGTATAGTTTACTAGTCAATAGGGTAGATAAATACTGTAAGGTTATACTTGCATGGTTGGACAATTTTAGACTTTTTAGATTTTGATTTTCTTATAATGTAATCAGATGGTCAACAAACCCGATTTTCTTATGGGCAGGTTGAGAGCATCTGGTGATGGATGCTCATGTTGTTTGTCTTGCCTGTTTTTAAAAAATAATTCAAAGTTCTTCCAAGCTTACCAAAAAATAAATAAAAAATTATTTATTAATTTCTAATTATAAAACTTTATATTTCCCAAAAAAAAGCTTTATTAAAATAAATAAATAAATTGGTTGATTGTATGGCACAAAGTTAATAATATGACCATGGATAATATCATCATTAATTAATAGAGCATGAACTTAGAATAACAACAATGTTTTTAAGGAGTAGCCTTTAAGTGCAATTTTTTGGAGTTTCCAGTGGATTTTTAGTCGAAACCTCATGAAACATTTGTGGCCAAATCTTGATTTGTGTTGTTTAAACAAGCTTTTTGATTTGGCCATAATATTTTTTGTCATATTCCAGCTAGCAATCCGTTAGAAACTCCAAAAAGTCGCACTTAAAGACCACTCCTAAACTATATGTTTTTTTTTTAATCAAATTGAAATTTAAAATAAATTAAATTGTATAAATAATTTTAAATTTTAAATATCTATGTTCAATAATATCACAATGGTATATTTTTATCATAGCAATATAATAGTGATTGCTATGATGATCATAATGATATAATAGTAATTATGAAGATGAGTTTTAACATTCGCTAAGTAGAGATTAATGTTAGTTTATAAATAAAAACTAATGGATATTAGTTTATAAAGAAATTATTAATATTATTATTATTGAGTTTGTTTTGAAATTTTATTTTTATGTTTAAAATTTTTTGTGGAGGATTAAAATAAAAGATAAATAATTATTTGGTATGGTTTCAATTTTTATTTCTATGTTTAAAAAATTTAGAAGTTTAATATTACTTTTAGGTAATTTATTTACATAAATTGAATAAGATTTTACTATCAATTTGAAGTTTTTGAATTTGTGAGAGGCAAACATTGCATTTGCTAAATTAGATTGTTTGTGGTAAGATCTATTTAGAATATTTAATAATTATTCTACTTTATGAAATCAATACATAAAATGCTTCACCATTTAAAAGTGATTTGAAGATAAAAAATAACAAATCTTCGTTTATCTACGCTATAAAGCTTACACAAACATAAAATTAGGGTGTGATATTCTATGGCCCCATCCTCCATGCTTAGTTCTTTTAAAGATGTGGTTATGAAAAAACCTTTACTTTAGTTGTTCTAAATCTTTCTTTGTCAATGCATATATTGTGGGAAAATATGAAGTTTGGTGTTAGTGTTGAATATCTTGAAAAGTTGAATCATCGAAATAATGGATTTTGGTCTAATACAATAGAACTATATCAATGAATCATTTTCATCTAACCAAATCACTTTGAATGTTTTTTTTGTTTGCTAGGTAATGTGAGTCCTCAGATGAGTGACACATCTAACTTGTGGCATGATTAGAGGTGACCCAGGGGTATCTAAGTCATCAAAATCACCCAGTGATTATACTCGACCTCGGTCATACCAATCCTTAGCATCACTAAATTTTTGCCCATAGAATTTCAAATTGATGACTTTTTCACCATAGAGTACCTTAACATAAGACTCTATCACCATCTACTCTACATCCTATGATTATATCCATGCTTTAATTTTTTTTCAAACATAGTTGAATATTAAAATGCTTTTGAGGACATCATAGGTTGTGGGGATGAGCCAGTCTAGCTTGTTACTTCATGGTTTTGTGGTTTTAATCTTCCCATTCGTATATTATTAAAATTTAGTTTAAGTTGGCCTTCAAAATTTGCCTTTATAATTTTGTTATTTATCACTTTTTTGTCATGGTTTTGTGGTTTTAATTCTCATTTGTTTATTATTAAAATCTAATTTTTAAGTGCGCTATATGACAGTGACTAGATGACGAGTACAGTGTACCAAGTTACAAAGAGAGAGTCAACGAACAATAATGGTGTGGTGACGATGACGGCTGCAGGTGGGTCAACTTGGAGTCCATAAAGGAAAGTATCACGAAAGTAAGGGTGGGCAACTTGCGAGGATTACCAACAAATGGAAATGGAAACGAAAGATTTACCACAAAATTACACATCATCATCTTCCGTGGCTTACATCGCATGATTGTAATGAAAAGGTGAGTATGAAGTATTGGAATACCATTGAAACTGCTGTTGGTTTTCGGGAATGGTAAAGGCTTCTAGGAAGCCGCATTAAAGCGGTGCCGCCAAAAATAATGCTTGTGAAAGTGACAGCCCATTACATGGTCCCGTGCCTGGGTTTTCTGTTGGTTTTGGGGAATGGTAAAGGCTTCTAGGAAGCCGCATTAAAGCGGTGCTGCCAAAAATAATGCTCGTGAAAGTGACAGCCCATTACATGGTCCCGTGCCTGGGTTTTGTCCTTCCTCTCCTACACACCTGGAATTTGAATTGTTCCCTTTTTGGCAAAAATATTTGTAACGGTAATTTTGATGCGTAAGTATTTAAGTTGACCTTAATAATTTTTACAATGGGTGAGTTAATTTTTAATATATTATATAATTTATAATTTAGAGTAAGTTGATTAAATTCTAATGATATATAGATAGTAGATAGTAATTATTTTAAATTGTTATAAGTGTCGGTATTCATTTCATAAAATAATTTTTAGCCGTTTAACGGCTATAATTTTTATGTTTAAATATAAGATTTATCTTATAAATATATAAATATAACTACTAACCATCCTATTTCATATTCACCAAGGTAAAGTTACAAACAAGAAAAACAAATAATGACATCCAGAAAACATAAATTTGAAATTCCATATGGGCTTGGGAACATGAAATGGTAATATATCACGGGTATGTGTAACATTTCATAATGTTGGATGTATTTTTGGGAACATCAAACTGTAATACAATCAGGGGTATGATTAACATATCATAATGATTAACGTTGCATTAACGTTTGGTGCATAGAAAAGAATAAGATTGATATTACAGGACAGAGAAAATAATAATAATAATAAAAATAAAATATGTTATTATTTATATAATTTTTTTACAATTTATTTTTAAATATTTTTATATGTAATAATTATATTTGGTTGATGTATATTAAATATTTAGATACAATTTTGATTAGGAATGTGGGATAGTTTTAATGTTAAATGAGAAAAACAATTGTTTATTATTAAGATGTTATTCAAGATGGTGTATATTGATAATAAGATTGTTCTTTGGATTAATCATATTATTGAGAGTTGGTCCACGTTTCGATTGAACCAATTAATGTGGTTCATCCTCAAGACAAAGGTATATTATTAAGATGTTGTTATTTAGATTATGTACATTAAATTAAATTTGAATATTTGTTGACTATAATTTATATTTTTTAATCAATTTTTTATTATAAATTTAAAATTTGATAAAAAAAACCATAATGCAAATTAATTATTTTTTTCTTAAAAAATGCTAGATATAATATACCATAAAATTAAGCAAACAAAAATATATAAATATTATAATAAGATATAAATCAAAATTTTGTATGTACTCTGTGGATGACAATTTCATGTTGCAGAGTCTGAAAATTTGCAGGGGACCGATCTGACAACTAGAGACTGTATCCGATCTAAGGCACCAACGTTGAGGACTGAGTTGAAGCAGAAGGAGGAGAGAGATCCCCTCCTAGAAGAACGTTGTGACCAACAATTGTAGTAGGAGCAATAGAGCAGTGACAAATAATGAAGCCATAGGAGGAGAAAAGGAAACCCCTATGATAGGGAACAAGTGGAAAATGAGGATGAAGGGTCAATGCTTGCCAAGAGCCACAAAGAAACCCATATTTTCCATTCTGAATAATAAGCTAGAATACTACCAAAAGTTTATGAAAGATCATGCATTAATAAGCAAATTTATAGGAATTTGGTCGTCAAACAAATATCTCATCAAATGGATCTATTAGAAATGGAAACCAAAAGGTCACATAGATCTAAAGCTAGGGGCTCGATGTTTTTTCACAAACCTGGAAGACAACGACATGACTTTCGAAAATGGGCCTTACCTCTATTATAATGCAGAATTGTTTATGAGATTTTGGGAGGAATGTCACAACCCAAATCAGGAGAAGTTCATGGTAGCCCTAAACTAAGTTCATCGGTTCTCCTTTCTAGTGGATTTTTGGGATCCTAAAATCTCTGATGGGATAGGAAATACTATAGGAAGATTTGTAAAAGCAACGGACACCACATGGAGAGGAAGTTATACATCCTATGCTAGGATCTATGTCTATATGAACATCATCAAGCCTCTTTTGGAATACATCGAACTGGAGTACCAAGATGATGTCTAGCAGCAACCGCTCGATTACGAGCATGCCCTGTTTAGATGTAGGAGGTGCCATTAATATGGTCACATGTTTAGAGATTGTCCCCTCAACAAGATGCCTAACACAGAGAAAGAAACAAAAACAGAATAGATTAAGCCTCATGAGGATAAATCCAACCTTTAGCAAGTAAGCAATCACAAAAGAAACCCTAAAACTCATCTCAAAGTGGTCCAAAAAGCAAACCTAAGAGACAGATCAATAATAATAAATTTGAAGTCCTAGTGAACATGAACGAAGAAACCAGGGAGCAAGGGAAAAAAGACCAAGCAGGAGGAATAATGTAACACCCTCCTCCCACATCCACCTAAGTAACCATGCCAACTAGGGTAAACATGAGACGAGAGGCTACTATGATCATATTCAACCTCCTAGGTGACCTTAAGGAAGTGGAACCGACAGAACATCACACACATTCATCCACAGAACCTTCAGGAGACAAGTCAGCCACTCAGATAACGTGTCCTTGGGTCCTATCACTGTTTTAACCAACTTAGGACAAAGTAACACTCCCAAAACACTGCCAAGGCGAGTTATAATGCTCCCCAGACACTGTCTTGGAAAGTTATAATGCTCCCCAGACACTACCCATGCGAGTTAATCTTTAGGCTAAAGCTATATTTTGCTAGCATTCTAGGATTTGAGCCACCTTTTTCAGCCCAGAGCCCGGGACACTGCCCAGAAAGGAATGATCACTTAAAATTGGTAAGAATACAAGGAAACAAGGATTAAAAAGCAATAAGATGGACAATACCATAACTAGAGCCCTACTAGCCATGACACACATTTCGTCAAACATATCATCAACATGTAATCAACATGTGTAAACTACAAAATTAAGTGTAGGGATCTCATACTTATCTTAGAATCACCATGAACCACTAATTGCTCATGTCATTTGTTGCCTTATCATTTATTAGATCATAGATACATTATCCATTCAGATACAAGTAAAAACATGTTGAAAGCCATACATACGTGTTGTCGCAAAAAATACATATAACCAGCATAATAGGAACATAAATACAATGGACATATCAACCATCAAATCCATGTATACATCAACACTTTTACACATGAAAATAAAGGGATTGAATTTCTCATTAATGAATGCAATGAACCAACTAGAGATGGGACTACCACGTTCCACCTGACCATAGATTGGATAATCCAAGACTCTCTTTAGCCAATCACCCCTGTGCCATATTCCAAGCATGAATATGGGACTCATAGAACACATAAAAAAACACCAATTAATGTGGATGCCACTAGAGTTCTCTTCCTACACCATGAGGAAATTGAGTGTCTCCTAGTATCTCAGGCTTTACCGTGCATCCACAGTCTGATCTAGGGATCACTAGGCCCTACACCGAGACATACTCTCCAGGATTTACCGTGCATTCCATCTCGAAACCACTAGGAGAAACGGAGAGAAAATTCACCTCTTGGCTTTACCATATATCCTGCCATTCACGGCAAGGATTCCTAGGCCCACCAAGGCACACAATTTGGCTTTACCGCAACCCACAATCCAATTCAGGGGTTACTAGGTCAGTGGATTAATGATCCTTAGTATGGTTCAGGGACCGCTACACCATGTGTTTGTCAATTCAGAGATCCACCTCACTCAACTTCGAAGCCAATCTGGCTATCCCACATAAGCTAAATGAGAGAACCCATCTCATCAAAGCTATAAGGAAATGGAAAGGCTAGGTTGAAAACATTGTTACACCTGGAAAAACTCATGCTATGGTAGAAAAGAAGCACATGCAATCCCATGCATTCCAAATATAGCAAGGAAAACACACATGCAAGTCGATACCTGCAATGAAGGTTGTTGTGGCTACTTGACCCTACCTTTCCCTGCTTGATCCTTGCCTCCTCTTTCCTTCTTTTCCTTTCTTGCTCCAATGCCAAAGTGTTCCAAGAAAACTCTAAGTGTCCAAGAGTATGAGAGAGAGAGAATAATGAGAGTGCTCCAACATTGAACTGACAAATGGTTACCAAATGATTCTCAGAAACCTTTTTATGAATGAGGCCTCTATTTTTTTCATTTTCCATTATTTTCCTCCTCACATGAAACCTGTGACCTTTCACCTCCTTTTTCTCCTAATTTTCATTATTTTAATAAATAATTGTGCCAAAATGCCATTTTTCCTTTCCAAAGCCTTAGCCATCACTCTTTCCAATTTCATTATCCATAAACAACCAAATGAACACCCCCTAGGATGTCCTACCCAACATTCAGCTTGGAATAAGTGTCTCATCAACCATTTTTATTATTTTTAACTTTTATTACATGGAATTT
Source organism: Pinus taeda (assembly GCA_000404065.3). Lineage (NCBI taxonomy): Eukaryota > Viridiplantae > Streptophyta > Pinopsida > Pinales > Pinaceae > Pinus > Pinus taeda. The sequence goes on along the minus strand of APFE030358044.1, from coordinate 13,588 downwards.
TCACAAAGGCTGTTACGGAACCCTCCCCCTTGGGGGCACTGCCCTGAGTGTTCAATCACACATATACCTCAACAACATGTTGAAAGAAGACATATTTCTTATGGAGATTTATAACACGGCTCATAACGGTATTTACAATGATCATCCTGCTGAGTGCCAACCCATATGACATCATAACATCATGATAACATAACCACACGATAACATAATAACATGACAACATAACCATAATGACATGACACCCATACTGCATAGTGGAGCTTTATAAAATAGCTCATTATGATATTTCCATCCATATACATGTGTACATATAGAAACATTACCATAAATATAGATACAAAAACATATATCAACACATGTATCAAAGAATATGTCAAATCATATACTAAACACCATATCTAAACATATATGAAAACATGATATAGCATATATCAAACCATCATAAGGCATATATTGAACCACCATAAAGCATATACCAACGACCATAAAGCATATACCAAACCATCATAAATAAAATACCAAGTTCCACCATAAATAAAATACCAAACCACCATAAAGAAAATAGCAAACCACCATAAAGCATATACAACATCACCATATCAAAGCTTCTTTTCCTCAACCAGCAAAAAAGGAAGGATACATAGCCCACATCTGATTTTCCATCTCCCATGTAGCTTCATTGGGCCCAAAGCGTTTCCACTGCACTTTAACTCGCTTGATTTCTCAATTTTGGAGCATGAGCACCTTTTTCTGCAACATACACTGAGACTCTAGCTAGAATTCTACATCTAGTTCCACCTGCAATATAGACCAGTCAATCACATGATCAACATCCTTAACATACTTCTTAAGCAAAGATACATGGATTTTCACTGTCGGAGGTAGTGCAAGTTGATAGGCTACTCGCCCAATCCTCTCAATGATACTAAAGGGTCCATAAAATTGTGATGCCATCTTGGCACATGATCCAATCTGCAAGGAGCTCTTCTTTAGTTTGATGTGGAAGTACACCTGTTCCCCAACCTGGAACTCCTTAAACAACCTGTTCCTATCAGCATAACTCTTTCGCCTATCATGTGCTTCCTTCAGATTCTTCTTGATCACTTGCATTTACTTTTCCATGTCTTCCAACAAATCTGGTCCAATCAATACCCTGCTAATGGGATCACTCCAACTAATGGGAGTGTTGCAACTTCGCACATACAATGCCTCAAAAGGACTCATCCTCAATGACTCTTGATAACCGTTGTTGTATGCGAAATCTACCAAAGGGAGATACTCTTCCCACTTCCGCAGTTGATGCATCACATACATCCTCAACATATCCTCCATCTATCTGTGGATGATAAGTTGTGCTGAAGAAAAACTCTAAGCCCAAACCTACAGTTAACTCTGTTAGGTCCCTATACTACTAGTGTAACCCCTTATTGTTATTAGTGCAACCCCCTTATTATATTGTTGTGCCCATGTAGTCCCCATATTGTTATTATTGTTCCCCACAGAAGCCCACTATTGTTATTTTCGTGCCCTTACATTATTATTTTTATGTCGGCTCTGATTATATTATGATCTCTTAGACTACTCTATATAGAAAGGAGGTCTTGGCATTTGTATCATTGAATAACTTTTCATTTGTGTAATGTAAAGGATGTTGCCCCCTCGAAGGAGCTAATTTTTAAGTCATTGATCTATCTTTTCTATCTTTTTGTGAGTTGATTTCATAAGATTTGCTATCAGAGCTTTGGATTCTAGGGTTTCATTGCTCCAAACAGGCCATCGTGGGATTTTCGATATAAAGTTTTCTCTACGAAGTTTAAGAAGCTAAAAAAACACCCATTTATGTTGAAATATCCCTAAACCTTGGGTCCAAATTTCAGATCTTGTCTCAGTATATTTTTGGAGATATGATCTGAGGAAGTTAGGGTTTTTGCAAGTTCCAGAATTCCATCACAAACAGGGAATCGTGGAATTTTCGCTATACTTTTCTTTCTACGAAGGTTCAAAGTCTGAAATTAAAACCCATTTGAGTCGAAAGGTTGTTGAAGCTCAGGCCCAAATTTCAGAGTTTGTTTCGCTATATTTTCGGAGATATGGTCCAAGACATTTATGGTTTTTATAGGCTATCGAAGTACATCCCAAACAGGTGACCTTGGGAAAATCGTCATAACTTTCTTTCTGAGCATCAGATAGAAATTTTGTAAAACTTTATAGAAATAGGATGGCCTTTTGTTTTTTGTGTATTGGTTTTAGGTCCTAAGGTCGAAACACACGTGGCACTTATTACAATTTTTCTCTACTGAACAAGTCTATAATCATGTCATTGTGGGAGATTTAGCATAATTCTTCCTTGGAGAATCCAATTTTGATCAGACTTGCGGGTTGGAAAGAGGACTTAGTGGATTACTGCAGGATGAAAATTCAAACCTTAGAGATCCGAAATTACAGATATAGAACAGATTCAATATTGAGCTCCTACAAAGTGAAAAAATGTGTGTAGTTTTTTTTTAAGTTTTGCATAAGTTTGGTTGAAAAATTAGTATGAAGGAATTCAAAGGGCGTGGAAGATAAGATGGATGGTATAGAAGAAAAAATTAAACGCAAAATGGAAGATTTGAAGACAGATTTGACAAAGTGGCTACAAGAAATGCTTACTAATGGAAAAATGGTAGTAAAGGAAACTAATGATGAGAACAAAAGAAATGTTAATCATGATTTCATAGACTCTAACATTGGAATGAAGACCCACCATGTTCCAAAGATCAATATGAGGAAGTTTGATGGCAAGGATCCCGTAACATGTATTCTATAGATGGAGCAATATTTCGATCTCCATAATGTGCAAAACATACAAAAGGTACACATTGCAACTTTATATTTGGAACCAAATAAGTTTGTATGGTATCAATGGCTTTGCTCTCGTAAACAATTTGTCACTTGGGAAATTTTTACGGAAGAAATGACAGCACATTATGAGGATACAAAAAGCAACACTTCTTTTATCCAATTGATAAATCTCAAACAAAAGGGTTCAATGATGGAGCACATTGAGGACTTCCAAAAATTGAATATAAGGGTAAAAGATATTCCAGCGGAGCATAGTATTGATTTGTTCATGGAAATTTAAAGGATAACATCCAACATGAGGTTCGCCTTTGGGAACCTGACTCATTGGAGAAGGAATTTGGGTTGGCAAGAAAAATGGAAAGCAAAATTATGGCAACAAGGGAGCCTACCACTCACAACTATAAACATGGAAGTGTTGTTTCTCCTAGCCTTTCACCACCTACAAGGTTGACACCACAACAATTGGAAGAAAAAAGAGCAAAATGGATTTGTTACAATTGTGATCGAAAATACACTAAAGGTCATAAATGTGCTGAGAAGAGATTAATTTACATATATGGGGAAGAGGAGCAAGAATAGGAACAATAAATTTCAAAAGAAGAGTATATACACCAGGAACCAATCCTAGAGAAAGAAGAAATGAATCTAACCATATCTTGTAATGCATTGACAAGAATTACCACTCCTCAAACTCTCAAGATAGAAGGGCATATCAAGAAGAAAAAGGTAATAGTGTTGATTGATTCAGGTAGTACCCATAATTTTGTTCATTGTAAAATAGCCAAGGAATTGAATTGCTTCCTATATCCAGCACCAGAGTGTCATGTAATGGCTGCAAATGGAGGATCCATAAATTAATCTAGAAAGTGCCACAATATTAAGCTATCCTTGGAAGAATATGTCTTGAATATTCCAATGCTTTCCATTCCAAAGGGTGATGCAAATGTTGTACTAGAAGTCCAATGGCTACAATATTTGGGTATGATAGCTTTTAATTTTCAAGACTTTTCTGATTTTTTGTCGGGAAGGAAAGGAAGTTGAATTAAGGGGTTTTGAAGGGAAACTGGGAAATATAATAATCTCTAACAGCATGACAAAGCTTCTAAAGAAATAACAACGGGGCGTAATTTCACAATTATGTTCAATAGAGGTTCCCACATTGAAATCATCTATTTCTCTATATCTCCAAAATGTTATGGACAATCATTCCAAGGTATTTGAGACTCCCAAAGGCCTACCACCTATTTGTGATCACAATCATGGTATTCATTTGATTCCAAGAAGTGTTCCCCCAAACATCAGGCCTTACAGATATCCATATGCCCAAAAGAGTGAAATTGACCGTATGGTTGCAGAAATGTTAAAGGTTGGTATAATTCAACCTAGTCAAATTTCTTTATCTGCTCCAGTGGTATTGGTACACAAGAAGGATGGATCATGGTGCATGTGTCCGAATTATAGGGAGCTCAACAAGCTTACCATTAAAGATAAATTTCCCATTACTGTCATTGATGAATTATTGGATGAATTACATGGAGAAATTTACTTCACCAAGTTGGATCTTCATTCAGGATATCATCAAATTAGAATGAATACTGAAGACATTCCAAAATCAACATTTATAACTCATGAGGGTCATTATGAATTTTCTGTCATGCCTTTTGGCCTTACCAATGCGCCTTCTACATTTCAAGGTTTGATGAATTCCATTTTCAATCCCTTCCTTAGAAAGTATTTTTTGGTGATATACTAATCTACAATAAGTCTTGGAAGGATCATGTTCAAGATGTTGACATGGTGCTAAAACCATTCGAGGAGAAACAATTATATGCAAAAAACTCCAAATGTTTCTTTGGAGTACAAGAGGTGGAATATTTGGGTACTCAGTTAGCTCGTAGTTCATCTTATCGTCCTGAGTTTGATGGGAAAACTGAGATAGGGAACAAATGTTTGGAAGGATATATTTGTTGCTTTGTATATGATAAACATATATAATGGGTCAAGTGGTTACTTCTGGCTGAATGGTGGTATAAGACTTCCTTCCATACTGCAGCAAAAATGACCCCGTTTATGGAACTTTATGGATATCAGCCACCGTCCATCACATCATCTTTAAAAGAAAATTCTAAGGTTCAAGCAGTGGAATATCACATCGAGCATCAACAACAGGTTCTAAAACTCTTAAAGGATAACCTCACTTTGGCGCAGAATAGAATGAAACAACAGGCATATCAACATCGCAATAAAAGAATTTTTGATGTAGGTGACTGGTTATTTCTACGACTACAACCATACAAATAAATGTCCCTCAAGAAAGCTAAGAAGGATAATAAATTATCACCAAAGTATTACGGTCCATACAAGGTTTTACAAAATATTGGTACTATTGAATACAAATTGGAGCTTCCGGCATCTTCCCGATTGCACTAAGTTTTTCATGTTTCATGCTTAAAGAAGGTTATAGGTGAGAAGATCCCAGTTCAAACAATATTGCTAGAACTTGATGAGGAAGGAAAAATCATATTGGAACTAGAAGTAGTCACAAAAACAAGAAATCGACAACTATGGAATTGATCAATTTTAGAGTATCTCATCAAGTGGAAGAACTTACCCGCTAAAGATTCCACATGGGAGGATGAGAATTTTATATAGAAGAACCCAGAACTACTCAAGTGTTAAGGACAACAGTTTTTGAAGGAGAGGGGCATGTTAGGTCCCTATACTACTAGTGTAACCCCTTATTGTTATTAGTGCAACCCCCTTATTGTATTATTATTCCCATATAGTCCCCATGTTGTTATTATTATGCCCCATAGAAGCCCACTATTGTTATTTTTGTAGCAGAGCTGAAGCGCAATAGATTGGCGGGGACCCTGTCTCGAGACAAACTCACAAATTAATCATCAAGAAACAACATTTAAATGACAGAGACTACTTAACAAACAGCAAGCCAAAAAGATTATTACGGTGCAGGAGCGGACGGTGCCGCCATAGTCGTTGTAACCCTACCTCCAGAGCGACGGAGGACCAAAAAAACATCCATAGAACACAGTGTTGGAATCAGAGCGGCGGAGGTGCGGAAAAACCCCACAGAGCGGAGTTGAAGTTTAGCACAGTGAAAAGTGAAAATGACAATCGAGCGAGTCTAGGGTTGACAAAAGGCGAATGACCGGATAAGGGAAACTGGCAGGTGGAAAACCCCAACCGGCGCTACAAGTTAGAACCCCAAGAAAATATCAGGGGAGCGTACACCAACATTAAAGTCCAACGACTGTCATACTGAATGCACCAAGTCTTGTCACTTAAAGTTGCGTTGGAAAAGGCGGGAGGCCATCAGAGCATCTGGTGATGGATGCTAATGTTGTTTCTCTTGCCTGTTTTTAAAAAGTAATTCAAAGTTCTTCCAAGCTTACCAAAAAATAAATAAAAAATTATTTATTAATTTCTAATTATAAAACTTTATATTTCCCAAAAAAAAGCTTTATTAAAATAAATAAATAAATTGGTTGATTGTATGGCACAAAGTTAATAATATGACCATGGATAATATCATCATTAATTAATAGAGCATGAACTTAGAATAACAACAATGTTTTTAAGGAGTAGCCTTTAAGTGCAATTTTTTGGAGTTTCCAGTGGATTTTTAGTCGAAACCTCATGAAACATTTGTGGCCAAATCTTGATTTGTGTTGTTTAAACAAGCTTTTTGATTTGGCCATAATATTTTTTGTCATATTCCAGCTAGCAATCCGTTAGAAACTCCAAAAAGTCGCACTTAAAGACCACTCCTAAACTATATGTTTTTTTTTTAATCAAATTGAAATTTAAAATAAATTAAATTGTATAAATAATTTTAAATTTTAAATATCTATGTTCAATAATATCACAATGGTATATTTTTATCATAGCAATATAATAGTGATTGCTATGATGATCATAATGATATAATAGTAATTATGAAGATGAGTTTTAACATTCGCTAAGTAGAGATTAATGTTAGTTTATAAATAAAAACTAATGGATATTAGTTTATAAAGAAATTATTAATATTATTATTATTGAGTTTGTTTTGAAATTTTATTTTTATGTTTAAAATTTTTTGTGGAGGATTAAAATAAAAGATAAATAATTATTTGGTATGGTTTCAATTTTTATTTCTATGTTTAAAAAATTTAGAAGTTTAATATTACTTTTAGGTAATTTATTTACATAAATTGAATAAGATTTTACTATCAATTTGAAGTTTTTGAATTTGTGAGAGGCAAACATTGCATTTGCTAAATTAGATTGTTTGTGGTAAGATCTATTTAGAATATTTAATAATTATTCTACTTTATGAAATCAATACATAAAATGCTTCACCATTTAAAAGTGATTTGAAGATAAAAAATAACAAATCTTCGTTTATCTACGCTATAAAGCTTACACAAACATAAAATTAGGGTGTGATATTCTATGGCCCCATCCTCCATGCTTAGTTCTTTTAAAGATGTGGTTATGAAAAAACCTTTACTTTAGTTGTTCTAAATCTTTCTTTGTCAATGCATATATTGTGGGAAAATATGAAGTTTGGTGTTAGTGTTGAATATCTTGAAAAGTTGAATCATCGAAATAATGGATTTTGGTCTAATACAATAGAACTATATCAGTGAATCATTTTCATCTAACGAAATCACTTTGAATGTTTTTTTTGTTTGCTAGGTAATGTGAGTCCTCAGATGAGTGACACATCTAACTTGTGGCATGATTAGAGGTGACCCAGGGGTATCTAAGTCATCAAAATCACCCAGGGATTATACTCGACCTAGGTCATACCAATCCTTAGCATCACTAAATTTTTGCCCATAGAATTTCAAATTAATGACTTTTTCACCATAGAGTGCCTTAACATAAGACTCTATCACCATCTACTCTACATCCCATAATTATATCCATGCTTTAATTTTTTTTCAAACATAGTTGAATATTAAAATGCTTTTGAGGACATCGTAGGTTGTGGGGATGAGCCAGTCTAGCTTGTTACTTCATGGTTTTGTGGTTTTAATCTTCCCATTCGTATATTATTAAAATTTAGTTTAAATTGGCCTTCAAAATTTGCCTCTACAATTTTGTTATTTATCACTTTTTTGTCATGGTTTTGTGGTTTTAATTCTCATTTGTTTATTATTAAAATCTAATTTTTAAGTGCGCTATATGACAGTGACTAGATGACGAGTACAGTGTACCAAGTTACAAAGAGAGAGTCAACGAACAATAATGGTGTGGTGACGATGACGGCTGCAGGTGGGTCAACTTGGAGTCCAAAGGAAAGTATCACGAAAGTAAGGGTGGGCAACTTGCCAGGATGATGCATTGTATTTACCAACAAATGGAAATGGAAACGAAAGAGATTGCTTTGTATTTACCACAAAATTACACATCATCATCTTCCGTGGCTTACATCGCATGATTGTAATGCAAAGGTGAGTATGAAGTATTTGAATACCATTGAAACTGCTGTTGGTTTTGGGGAATGGTAAAGGCTTCTAGGAAGCCGCATTAAAGCGGTGCCGCCAAAAATAATGCTTGTGAAAGTGACAGCCCATTACATGGTCCCGTGCCTGGGTTTTCTGTTGGTTTTGGGGAATGGTAAAGGCTTCAAGGAAGCCGCATTAAAGCGGTGCTGCCAAAAATAATGCTCGTGAAAGTGACAGCCCATTACATGGTCCCCTGCCTGGGTTTTGTCCTTCCTCTCCTACACACCTGGAATTTGAATTGTTCCCTTTTTGGCAAAAATATTTGTAACGGTAATTTTGATGCGTAAGTATTTAAGTTGGCAGTTGTCTATAATGAGACTTTTTGAAAGCTTTTCTGGTGGGTTTTTCCTGTCAAAATCCGGCAACATTTTATTGGAATGGCAAGTTTGATAGCTAGTTTCTGCACAATCAAAGCGTCCCAGGGGTTTTTCAGGGTGCTGAATCCAAATATGCAGTTAAAAAACCATTTTAACTGCAACAAATCAAGATTTAACCTCGATTTCTTCCGGGCTGATTCCTCACCGGATCTCCAAAAATTGCATTATAGACACTCCTTTAGTTACCTAATAATTTTACCATAGGTAGTTAAATTTAATAATTATATATATATTTATTATTTATAATTTATAATTTTAGAATTAAGTGATTTATTCTAATATATATAGTATGTAGAATATAATATATTTTAATTTTACAATGTCGGTATTCATTTCATAATAATTTTTAACCGTTATAACGGCAAAAATTTTTATGTTTAAATATAAGATTTATCTTATAAATATAACTACTAACAATCCTATTTCATATTCACCCAGGTAAAGTTACAAACAAGAAAAACAAATAATGACATCCAGAAAACATAAATTTGAAATTCCATATGGGCTTGGGAACATGAAATGGTAATATATCACGGGTATGTGTAACATTTCATAATGTTGGATGTATTTTTGGGAACATCAAACTGTAATACAATCAGGGGTATGATTAACATATCATAATGATTAACGTTGCATTAACGTTTGGTGCATAGAAAAGAATAAGATGGATATTACAGGATAGAGAAAATAATAATAATAATAAAAATAAAATATGTTATTATTTATATAATTTTTTTACAATTTATTTTTAAATATTTTTATATGTAATAATTATATTTGGTTGATGTATATTAAATATTTAGATACAATTTTGATTAGGAATGTGGGATAGTTTTAATGTTAAATGAGAAAAACAATTGTTTATTATTAAGATGTTATTCAAGATGGTGTATATTGATAATAAGATTGTTCTTTGGATTAATCATATTATTGAGAGTTGGTCCACGTTTCGATTGAACCAATTAATGTGGTTCATCCTCAAGACAAAGGTATATTATTAAGATGTTGTTATTTAGATTATGTACATTAAATTAAATTTGAATATTTGTTGACTATAATTTATATTTTTTAATCAATTTTTTATTATAAATTTAAATTTGATAAAAAAAAAACCATAATGCAAATTAATTATTTTTTTTCTTAAAAAATGCTAGATATAATATACTATAAAATTAAGCAAACAAAAATATATAAATATTATAATAAGATATAAATCAAAATTTTGTATGTACTCTGTGGATGACAATTTCATGTTGCAGAGTCTGAAAATTTGCAGGGGACCAGGGTTGGAATTTGACGGGCAAAATGCCCGTCACAAGGCATTTTGACCGTATTTCACATTTAAAAATTTTAAAAAGCCGTTTTTTGTGATGGGCTTTCAAAGTTCTAAAACGTATTTTTTACTGTTCACTTTTTTGCAAAAACATCATTACTACCCTCTCAAATAACAGTCTTATAAAGAAGTGCAGTAATATTTGGAATTCTCTAATATTTGTTTTTATTGAAATAAATTAATTTCATGTTATTTAAAGTTATAGGTGTATGTTATTTAAAGTTATAGATATATATTTGATAACAGTAATAT
>APFE030358041.1:37913-58878 GCA_000404065.3 Pinus taeda | reverse complement strand
GATTTTAATGTGTCATCAACAGTGGTGTATAAGAGTTTTCATGAACTCTAATACTTCACTGATTCTGGCCATTTTCCTTCAAAACTGCATATGTTGACCCTTACTTTCGTCTTTAAGAGCCTTGGAGCAGTTGCTTTGCTTTTCACCGATCTGTTTATGCTCGGGGCCCTTGAGCAATGCCTTCCATATAAAGCTTCAATTCAATGCACATATTACATGGAAATAACTCTTCTGCCCACAAATACTCTTGTTATGAAGTTTTGTAATTAAAAATTGTCTCTGTCGTTAATACCCGGGGATGACCTTTGAAACTGATACAACAATTAATTTGTGAAATGAAGCCCTTATGACTACTTTTCTTCGGATATAAATAAAACATAAAAAAGAGAGTCCAAAGGTGCAATAAATTTATGGCTCTGAGAATATAATAAATTCAATTAGCAAATACATCAAGTGCAGATCCTCGTAATATTTCTCTATTGTATGCAATCAACTTTCCTATCTGCGCACAAACAATAGCAATGAATGCCAATGCAGGGTCCACGATTCGAATTTGAGCTCAATAGTCGACTGTTTTGTTTCCTATGATACATTCACATTTTCTGAGATTGGAAATGCTGGCTCAAAGAAATCACAGGTTACGAGCAGAGAAATCCCTTTTTACTCACCTCCAGAATCAAACTTTATCTCGAAACAAAGCATTTTCTGTGGAAAATCCCTAATTTTGGTGCCGTTCCATATGCCCACTAATTGCCATGTTTGAATCGTGGGAGTTACTAGAATTCTCAATTCCTATATGTATTCTGGAAAAAAAAAACAGAATCTTTCTGTCAACCAATAATAGCAGATGCAAAGCACCACCTTTTCACATTCAAACTCGATCAATATATTAACCAACCCGACAACAATTCGCAGGATCCACTGCCTCAGCCGAAGATAATTTTGCAATGGGAACAGACATGGAAAGCTCCCCACAAATCCGCAATTCAAGACCTCCGAGAGCCTTGCAGAGGTCAATGTCAGGGCTGATCACGACAGCTTCAATGGTAAAGGCAATGGCGGAACAACGTTCAAATATTTTCTATGGAAATCGAAACATTCCATATACCAGAACAACGTTTCAAATTCATATATCAACAACGGTTAAAATATCAACGGTTATAGGCATTCTCATAGCATGTGCGTTTCTTCAAACTGCATATTCAACATTCAAACATTTCAATGGAGCACAACAACGTTTCATATACCAGCTTATATCACCATGTGTGGTTCACCATGTGCATTTCTTCAAACAAACTGTGCTTTTAACATATACCGCTCGGAGCGTTTCATATACCACTTATATGTTAACATTTAACATATGAGCCTTGTCAATCAGCGTTTTAAAATACAGTTCATATCAGATAGCAATGGAAAGAGCAGATACGATACAAACACTGCAACAATACAAAGACACCCTCAACACAAATTTTAATTTCGAGCTCAAAAGCGCTGCGCGTTTTCAAGGTAACTTAGTAGAGATGGGAATGGAGGAATATATGACACCAGGAGAGATTGTGGGGAAATCATATGATTATATTACACGGCCTGGAACTTATCTCAACCCCAGCAACAACACAATCTATGCCTGTGCTGTGGGCTTAAAGCGCGTCATTCCTGCTTTTGCAAATGCTAAAGACAAAAGACCCACTGTTGAAGTATTGAAGGAGAAGGAGCACAGGGCTGTGCCTGAACCAGGAGCTATTGTTACAGCGAGAGTCATAAAGGTGATGGCAAGATTGGCCTCAGTGAATATTATTTGTGTTGGGACACGGGCAGTGAAAGAAAAGTTTACAGGTACTGTGAGACAACAGGATGTTCGAGCAACAGAGATTGACAAGGTTGATATGTACATATCATTTCGCCCTGGGGATATAATCCGAGCAGAAGTTCTCTCTCTTGGTGATGCACAGGCGTATTACCTCTCCACAGCTAAGAATGAATTGGGTGTTGTATCTGCAGAATGTTTTGAAAACAGACAACGTTACCTTCAGGCAGCGTTACCAAAACAGACAGCGTTGTCAGGCAGCTTTTCCTTCAGGCGTTCTTATCAGGCAGTGTTTTCTTCAGGCGTTTCTCCTTCAGGCAGTGGACAGAGGAGTAGAAGGCAGGACTGACACTGACATATATGGAGACCACAAAAACAAGTGGCTCAAATTGGAGAAGGACCAGCAATCGCCTGCTCTGATACCATGTTAAACACACATGGTGAGCGAGAACAAATAGGAAAGATAAAGCATGCAGTACATTTTTTATTCACAAATGATGTATATTTATGTTACATTATGTGACTGTTGGGATTCACATCCCAAGGTCTCTTGGACTGCTTTGTCCATTCGGCTTCCACACTAACCCATTTAGGATTAGGTGTCCAACAATATTTTGCCAAAAAAAGTTGTTTAGGGCCTCAAAACGGCTTCGAAAGTTCACAACTTGAAAAACTGCCAAAAATAGTAAACTGTGCTACAATTAAGGAAACTAACAAAAACTAAAAGAAAAATGGTGAGGGTCCAAGTGGAATAGGTTGGTGTCCACCAATATCCACCTAGATCAAATGTGTTCTTGTTCAGAATAATAGTTTGTTTGAATCTGATCATCAACAATAAAATGATCAAGGTAATGAAGTGATTTTAGGAGAAAATTTGGATGTAGTTAGAAGTTCGGATGTGAACCCTACTATAAGACCATGGGAAGATATTACACATAATAAACACATAATTGGTTTGAGTTATAACAAGGATATCCTGGATATATCTTTTCATCTTGTTGATTTTTATAAACCTATACAATATCAAAGTGTTGGATTTCTGGATGGTATTGTTCTAGAGCAAATTGATCGATGTCAACCGAGTTGGACATGTGAAAGATCAATATTTTGATCTTCACCAAGAAGATTTATAGGTCATATTGAAGAATATGTTTGAGAGTGATGACCAACCTTACAGTGATGAAGAATACTTCTCACCTTGTATCTAATAAGGGGGGAATTGTTTCTGGTCTGATACAAGTTTGAGTTCGAGATATCAAGTTTATTTGAGATGTCAAGCGAGCCTGAGTCAGAGTTAAGTTTATTGAGTTGTTTGTGAACACACACTTCCATATTTGGAATTGTTTGAGAAACTACAATGCTCTTTCGAGAGTTTGTGGTAGCCATAAAACAACGTTTTTTGTAGTTCTGAGAACTACTATGAAGGTTCCAGAGTTGTTGTTGGTTGATACCTTGAGTTCTCCCATATTGGTTTGTGGTCATCCTTAAAAACCATTTCATGAGAGACATTCAACTCTTGGTTTGAGATGCATTTTTTTTTGCATTTTGAGCTCTCATTCTTGGACTTCGGTACATCCCTTCGAATTAAGGGGGAAATGTTAGACAACTAATCCTTGGGATTAAGGTTGGGTTAGTTTGAGTAGTTATTGGAGTCCAAGAAGACCCGTAGACTAATTCAACTATTTCATGTATGTATTAATCTATACACATTGTACATAATTGATTGAGATCATTTAATACAATTTATCTAGTTTCCAGTTTGATTGTCTTACAAATAAAATATTATACTTTAAATAAAGAAGACAATTTCAACTATAATACAAATAGAAATGAATATACATATTTAGTTAATCTTAATTAAAAGCATTATAAAACATTAATAATTTCACTCTCACTATGCTTATTCAGTTCGTTGTTAATATTACAACCCATTATGAAAGAGGTGTTAAAAATATTTCATTTTTTTTGTAAGTTGAAAATTCTATTACCTTTAGATTTCAAAGTTACATCGCTATGGGTTCAAAAATTTACCCCATGTGCACAAAATTGGGATAATGGGCTTTAGCCAGGGGCAAAAAACACATATGAGAATATTAAGAATAATAACAAAGTCATTAGTTTTCGGTCTTGAGCACTAGTACTCGTAGGGCCCAGAATCTTCCCTTGATATTGGATATTACCCTCCAAATGCACAATACAAACATCCAACCATTGTAGAAAAAACTTTTGATGGCTCTAGATACTCTTAATATCATCGAGGAATGAGATTATTTCATTTATGTCCTCTCTTTTTTCCTTTAGAATGTGTACAAGAAGAGTCTTCATCTCCCAATGTAGAGTGGTATAATGAAAATATTGGTTCTTTCATCCCCTAGTATACCAAGGGTTGAGAAGCCAACAATATACCTATGTAGTAAGATGCTTACTCTCGTATCCATGGAGATGGACGTATGATAATTAGAGGTAGCCTCCTGCACTTGAAACTGGGTACAAAGCATACCTTTATAATTTCGGCCACCCCGCCTTGATGGGCCTCGAAGAAACCTCATACGTCATCTATCCATACTAGAAGGAATAGACTGGGACCAGAGTCACAGCCCCATGAAATCTTGGAGTGACCCACTACACTGTAGCCTCATAATCCCACCACTAATAAACAACCCCAACCAAAATATCCAAAAAAAAAATCTACACCATAAAACCATGCTCAGAGTCCCTAAACCCACAAGGCTTACACCAAACCACAAATAACAATTCCCCACGTCTAGAAACAAAAACCAAGGGCTATTGAACCTGAGCTAGAGTGATGAAAAAAATCCTAGGAAGGACTAATAAATTGCTACTGATTTGGTACCACATAAAGGAAGAGAGATTCCAATAAGAATGACATTAAATAGAGAATAACTAGCCCCCTTGATAGATAAAAGATACGCTAGAGGAGAGACACTTGCAAAGTTTTCAAACCCAACTTCGAAACTTTAGCACAACCACTAACTAGAACCTAAATTTTGAACAGACCATGTAAAATAAGAGGAGCCACCAAACCATACTTACAAGACAACCCCCCACTAGACAAACCAATTACGCCACAATTCCCAGAAAAGTACAAGGAATTCTCTTATGAATTGGAAGGTTTTAACCACCAAATAATCCACCAAGGAGGTACAAAAAACCATAAGTGCCACCGAACCAACTAAAACTTCTAAAGACAAAAAAAAAATTTCTGATTGCAAGAATAAGCCTAAGGAAATGAATGCAAATTGAAAATAGAATATACCTTATAATTGTTGAAACTAAATCTTTCAAGCCATGCCACTACCACAATTTGGTCCTGCCCAGAGTAGTAGCCCAAACATATGAGCCAAAGAAGTGCCTTTGGTGAATTAGCCGACTACACCCAACTGCCGAAAAGTATTTTCGATAACTAGTCTCCTCCATAAACCCTAGAAAGACCACTATCAAGGTTGGCCAACTTATTGAGAAATCTACCATGAGACAATCATATTCAAGACAATTTCTCCCCTTGTTTGGCTGGGTAGCCTATGTTTCCCATCCAACCAAGGCTAGGAGTAGCCCAAAATTCACCAAAACCATCTTAAAGATGAGACTTACATAACAAAAAACACTATTTACCACCATGTAAAGAGAATACACAGTGCATCAGTTGACATACTTGTATGAATGGAAAATCTGCATGCAAACATCTTTTTTTGTTTTTTTTTTTTTTTTTGGGGGGGGGGGGGGGGATGCCACCCCACCTCCATTAATAACATCGAGAGATGGTGATGTGGCAGGTGCCTCTCCCAACAACTTATACAACCCCTCTAATCACCTTGATCGTAGAAAGAATATTTCACTCTCTTGGAGCCATAAATGCAATATTTCTATCAACTTTAGATGGATAAAATTTGAATATCCATGCTAACCAATATATTTTAATACAAATTTATATATATTTATAGGTTTACCATAGTAAAATATTTCAATGTCCAAAAGTAAGATGTAAGTAAAAGTAAAATAATTCATTTACTTCCTAATAAGAATAAGATGTAGAATTCATTCAATCCTTAATATAAAATTGATATGTGAGATTCACAAAATATTATTAGTAATAAAAATATTCAATGTGGGTGATAAATAAAACATTTCACCAACAAAGTTAAGTAATATTGCATCTCTGAGATATATATTAGTGGTCTTTTAATCTTGCTCCTCATCGTGGTCCTGATGATAAACCTAAATTAAGGTTCGAAACATGTCGACTTTATGTTTTTTATGTGATTTCTCTAGAAGATCTTAGCTTTATATCATGAATCACAAAAAAATCCAATCCGAGAATATTGATGTGTATTAAAAAAATATACTAGTAATAGAAAAACATTTAAATATGAACAATATGGTTCATAAATAAAATATTTCAATTCTCATCTAAGTAAAATATTCTAATGCCAACTATGCATATATGTATATATTAGATAAAGTGATTAAAAATATAAGTCTTTATGGTTAAACATTTTAAAAATTTCTCCGGAAGATCTTAGCTTTATATCATGAATCACAAAAGCATCCAATTTGAGAATTTGATGTGTATTAAAAAAATATATTAGTAACAGAAAAATTTTAAATATGAACAATATGGTCCATAATCAATGCTCATCTAAGTAAAATATTTTAATGTCAACTATTCATATATGTATATATTATATAAAGCAATTAAAAATATAAATCTTTATGGTTAAACACTTTAAAACATTTAAAGCTACACATTCATCTTAACCAAAAATTTATCAAGTGTTGTGGTTAAAATGAATCTATAACAATATAATATATCTTGTTGGGTGAGAGGCGCATTCTACAACCCAATATGAGAATGATTCTGTCTGTGATAAAAATAAGATATTTTGTAAATAAAAATATGATAAAAGATAATAATGAATATGTATCTTTGGTTTGTTTTAATTATCTCACTGTGTTCCGCTAATATAACAACCCAGTATGAAAATTATTCATTCTCACTCTTAACCATGAATAAAATATTTAAATATTCATTTGAAGTAACATAATTTAATAACGAACTTAAAGAAATAAAGTAATTAAAAAAAGTCTTATATTTTCTCCTCTGAGTCTTAAAAATGTATAATTTTTAAACTTTTTTCCATTTCAAAACACATAAATAAATTATGACCAACAAAGAGAATAAGTAATGGAAAGTAAAAAAGTTCAATTACTTCTTGAAAAGAATAATGAAAGGAAGATTTGTAATTTATTCAAAATTTTAATTTAAAATGAATATGTTGCATTTAAAATTTTAATACTAATAAAAAGATTCAATGTAGGGCATAAATAAAAAATTTCATTGTTCAAGGTTAAATCATATTAACATGTATTTACTCCTTATGTGGGTGAATATCTAGAAGTTGAGGAGAAAGGGCATGCCTGCAACGCTAGAATTATGAGCATTACTATAGGGGTTGGTGTGGCTGGCCCCTTGCATGCATAAGTATCATAATTAAATTCCCTTCCTTAATTATAACTTGTGTTAATGTGAAGAAATAGGGAGGTGGTGAGGTCCGGTTTAGTTACTTGATGCACCAATGGATTGTTTCATTGCACTATGAGAGAATCTAGAGAGAAATCTTGTAGACATGTCAAAAAATGTTTTTGGGACTTGGTATAGGGGGATGGTATTCATTGTGTGAGGAGTTGGAGTTATTCGTTTGTGCTTGGCATGACATACTAACTAGGGGAAGCTGCTAGAGTTGATAGAGGAAAACATAGATAGAGGCGATTGAGAACAACCTCTTGTTTTGATTGAGCTCAACATTTTTGGAGTTGAGATCCCTTCCTAGAGAAGGGAACCTCTTTGGACCTGCATTGAAAGGGTAACATTTCATTTTTATTGGGTTTTTCTTAAGCTTCATAATAATTCCCTTGATTTTATATGGTATGTTTTTGGGATAATTTTCATCTACTAGAAGATACAATGGGATTCTAGTGATGTTTTGATTAGTTTGTGGGTATCAAATATGGATTCATGATTGAACCAAATGCATGCTCTTGTGCACTTTATGGTGATGCTTCCAGCGTCTGTCTAGTGAGCAGAGACTGGAACTTTCTTGAGTTTCACCCTTTTTTTTGATATTTGGGGCGTGTTGATAAATGAAGGTCAATGTATATGTGTTCTCACCTTTGATGTCATCCCTAAGATATTGTAGGTAGATGACCTCATATGTGGGTTGTCTATTGGTAGGTGCAGTTTCTATTCAATGTGGGTTTAATCTCTCTACATCCTGTGTCAGTTGTTTAGGGGGGAGTCTATCATTAGCATTGTAATATTTACCAGGGTTGGTAGCTGTGTTCCCTCGGGTTTGGGGTTAAGCCCCGTGAGTGTTAAAACATACACTCATTGTTATTAGTGGAAGATCAAGAAACAAAGGATGTGCAATATATGTGGGGGAGGGGGTTGCAACCCCTACGGGTGCAATAGAGATAAGCAATAGGTCGAGGATGATGTTGAGAGCTATCATGTAGTGGTTCCCCCTAATAACAAAAATGATATGAATAATTTAAAATCCTCGGTTGTTTAAGAAAGACATGTCTTCTCAAATTATGTGATTTTAGAAAATGTAGCCACTTGGATTCCTAACTTGGGGAACACCTGGGTACGAAGGAAAGACTATTTTGGAGCATTAACCTTGTATTGGAAGATGAATAATTTGCTAGGCAGAATATTGAAGGATAAGCAAGCAGAGAGGTACACCAACTTTTCTAGGTTGGAGGATGTTAAGAGATATCAACACAATTAGAATTATCACCTAGATATGAGTGAGGAGAGGATTGCACACATCAAGTTTCATTTTCAATGTAAACTAGATTCTCATGGTCCACTAAGGATAAGTGCTAGAGACCTTTCCCGGGTCACTTCTTCAAATGCTTGAGTTTTTATGTTCATGTTCAATTTTTGCTTTTACAATGCACTTATAGATAGTCTTGTTATGGTTGTAATATTGATAATCCTTGAGTTTTGGACCAATTATTCTATAGGTAAGTAGTCAAAATTATCTAGTTTCCTGCTAGGTAGATTGAGACCACCTACCCTGTCACATATATGATGATGACGTCTGAAGGATATACTTGTTCTCACATAATTTTCCAAGGTAATACAATATAAACTTATGAACACAAATATTAATGTGTATTTAAAAATATATTAAAAACATAAAAAAATTGAAAAAAATAATTCTTATGATTAAAACATTTCAAATAATCTCACTATTTTAATTTAGCTTCTCTTTAAATATATTTTCTTGACCAACTTTGCCTAAAATCGAGCAAAGATTTTAAAGACATTAAATTCATTTACATATTCCAAAATGCAATTTAAAAGACTAAAATTTTCACATGGTATAGTATAAATTCATACTAACCACACAAATCTATGAAACACTAAGCACCTAGATCAAATATATAGAATGCTAGATCCGTGATTAAGATTTTTTTTTTAATGTGGTTCACGACATCAAGTAATCTTAAATAAAAATGCAATTTAAAAGATGAAAATTTTCAATAGTATAGTATCAATTCATACTAACCACACAAATCTATGAACACTAATCACCTCGATCAAATATAATCAAACAATATTTCTATTTCAAAATAATGGTACTAACAAAAGCATAAAAAAACATAGGCAAAATATTATTCTTTTAATCGAGAAAATATTGCGTAAAGATTTAAGGGCCCAACAACGTCAACATTAAATTCTCTACGTTTCCATATTGCTTTCTTATTTGTCATTTTGTTTACTTTGTAACTTCTTCTATGTGCAACCTCTACATTATTTGGAAACTTGCAATTGGTGTGATCATTTTTCCACTTTAATTAAGAAGAATTCATTGTTCCAAATCATTATTATTAGAGTATTGTTGGATTTATAAAAGATCGAGGAAAACTTAATCCAGTAATTTAATATTTAAAACTTGTGTTTTTCGTCTTTTTATAAGGTTAATTTTGTATTAAATTGTGTAATTTGCAATGTGTAAGTGTTTTTATAAAATGCATTTTAATAACCAGAAATCACATGTCAGTGAAGCTATATAAATTAAGTGGGTAGATGCTAATAGATATCAAAACACTTATCTCTATCATTGCCAAAATTGAATAAAATATTGTAAAAAATATATATTTAAATTATTATATTTACAAAAGAATTAATGTATGAGTTATATATATATATATATAAGTTTCTTAACCATGGAGATTCATAACTTGTAAGTAGTCTTTATTATAATGCCATCGTTTATTAATACCACATGCCAAAAAATCCATAAGTCATGTTGTTGCGATAAAGAGTATTACTACTTTCAAAATAAATCTAAACCTTTGATTTGTCACTATTACTAACAAAATTTAAAAAAAATAAATGCCCCAATTAAAACGTTATTCCAAAATAAACACATGTAAAAAAAATCATCATAAAAAACTTTTAATATAAAAAACAACTTCTAATATCACATGTGAAATGAAAATTAATTTTAATTTTACTAATATTTTTCATTTTCAAGAAATAATATTGTAACGTTTCCTTGTAAAGTTTTCTTTTAACCATTCATATTCCCCTAAATTTTTTCTAAACACTTCTATATATAATTGTTTAATAGTCATCCACATGAGTTTATGAAGTGTTGGTTCATTGTTTTCAAACATAAAGCGGATACGACCGTTACAAAGTTTTGGAGATCAATTTAAATGACTTGAGGGTTAATGTAACCGATACCTCCTGAGGCTTGTAGACACATTTAATTGCCTGCCACCTGGAGCGCTCACCATTGGCAATGGATCAACGACAACAACTTGACTTGGGATTAATGCTCGATCAACAACGATAGAGGCTTGGAGGATCATTGATGGCTGAGAGGGATAGATGGAGGGTAGAGGGTAACTACCTTCGCCTCTTGCGTTACCCAGAACCTCATTTGGCTCATTCCAGGGTTGCTTTGTGTCCCTCTACAAATCAGTCAGGGTTTCGAGTTTTCTTCCTGAACCACCGGTTAATGGCAACCCTCTCCCTTCCCTAGTTGCTTTCAGGTAAAGGGAAACACACAAAGGAAATTCTCTCCAATAAATTTGCCATTACAGAGTTACAATTACAGAGTTACTCAAAGTTCACGGCAACGTAGAAGCAAAGAATGTGTTCTACTGGTTTCAGAATTCTCACTTGCGCAACAAGAGGAAACAACAAAGAAAATTGGCGCTTGACGCAACAAGAGGAAACAACAAAGAAAATGAAATTAGCTCTCGGACTCCAATCTGCTCCTCCCCATCCAGAGGTAGACTCTAATTTATTTTGCTTGGATTTTGAATATTCTGAGTAGTTTCATAATATCGATTTCTTATTTTGTACCTTTGTCTATGTTTAGCTTCTGTTGTCATTTTGGAACCCTCACTAGGTTTTGCACTCTTTTACAGGTACTTCTGGTGTCGTTTTGGAACCCTCGCTAAGTTTTGCACAGTTTTCCTTACCCATGATATTATGAATAGACATCATGAAATAAACTGCAAATGAAAGTCTTACCTGTAAGGAAAACTGTGCAAAACTTAGCGAGGGTTCCAAAACGACACCAGAAGTACCTGTAAAAGAGTGCAAAACCTAGTGAGGGTTCCAAAATGACAACAGAAGCTAAACATAGACAAAGGTACAAAATAAGAAATCGATATTATGAAACTACTCAGAATATTCAAAATCCAAGCAAAATAAATTAGAGTCTACCTCCGGATGGGGAGAAGCAGAATGGAGTCCGAGAGCTAATTTCATTTTCTTTGTTGTTTCCTCTTGTTGCGTCAAGCACCAATTTTCTTTGTTGTTTCCTCTTGTTGCGCAAGTGAGAATTCTGAAACCAGTAGAACACATTCTTTGCTTCTACGTTGCTGTGAACTTTGAGGAACTTCTTTCAGGTAAGGACTCAAATGAAGGGATTGTTTTTGGTTTTTCACTCTTGATAGGTTCTGCACGCTACTTAAAACTGCAAAGAACTTACATGAAATTTTCTGTGCAGGGTGTAGATTCGTTTCTTCCTTCTGTGGAAAATTTAAGTTTTCTCAACAAGTGTTCATACCTCCAGCGCTCCCTTCACGTAATTTTTATGAAATCATCTGTAAAATCTCATTCCTACATTAATTTATTCATTTGCACCCAGCTAACTTAATTTCTCACTCTGTGTTGGGGTTTCAGTATGCAACAAAATTCTATGAATGGTTTAATGTGCTGATGGTTTCTCTGCCGTGTCTTCGACCTCTAGGTGTGGTTCTCGTCTTAATTTTCATGTGCTGGGTTTGGCACTGTGCCATTTTATGAGATGGTGGTCCCATTTAGGCTTGCATGGCAGTAATTTGATGGGTTCCTAACGTAATGCTGGTGTTATCTTACTCAAATATAGGTTTAGTTTTCCTTTTCCAATCCTTACCGTATAGTTAGCCATTATATATACTCCACATGCAGGATTAAACTAAATGTATGTTTTGGTATAAGAATGGTTTTCAGAATTATATGGCAATGTATTTGGTTTGAGTTCTTTTGTTAATTTTTTGATACAATCAACTTTTGTATAAGACAGAGTCTACCTTTTGTACCCATAACTCTGTAAACTATTCAAGGTTATTTCTTGTTTGAGCTCTTTTCCATAATCTATTTAATATGCAACTATGGACTTTGTTATGTTTATTCTTGTACAATTTAGAAGATGCCCACTAGGTTTTCCTGCTATCTAGTTATTTTAATTAATTTATTCAAAGAGAAAACTTTGTTCATTTTTCCTACTATCTAGGTATTTTATTTTATTAATTCACAAAGAAAATTCTATTCTCTGAGGTTCTCCTTTCTTACCGTGCTAATGTAGAAAAGGTTATTCTATGTACAACGAGACTGCTCTTACGGGTGGCCTTACTCAACTCCCTCGTAGCTAACCCAGTTAAAATAAATGATTCTATGTACAACGAGACTGCAAGTGGCCTTACTCAACTCCCTCGTAGCTAACCTAGTTAAAATAAATGATTTGACCTCCTGTAATTTGAAATGTATGTTTAGAACAACTGCCTACCTACTTGTAAGGTAAATAAAATATTTCCTTATCTTTTTCTTTTTATCTCAACTTACTTCGTTTTTTTGCAGTTATTGCTTATAAACAAATAGTTTATTATCAAATTCATCAACAAAAATATTTTGACACACATTCTACAGTCATTCATGGTTAAGTCATACTTCATTCAATTTCTCATTATACTTATCTACGTTCTGAGTCCCCAAACACAATCACGGGGAGTCGAATGTTCCTCCCAACCTGTGAGAACCAGAATCTCTTCTGGTACTCCCCCCGAGATGATTTTATACTATGAAACATAGTTGTTATGTTCCTCCCAACCTGTGAGAACCAGAATCTCTTCTGGTACTCCCCCCGAGATGATTTTATACTACGAAACATAGTTGTTTAGCTCCTTCTGATTCCCTAGACCACCTAGTACCAACCAACTTCAGTCATGAATCTTTCAAGGAGTCCCACTAGCCAACCATCTTAAGTACTCAGGGCTTGATGCAATACCATCCACCTGGCAACATTCAGTCTAGATTTTCTTTTAGTTCTCCTCTCTCTCTCTCTCTCTCTCTCTCACCTCAGGTTCAGATTACCCTTTTGGTTTTTCCTTTCCTCTTTTTCCAAGGGTTCTCTTTCCAGAGAGAGAGAGAGAAGTTGGGCAGGTAACCACTAGCCCATAACTGCTATTTTTAATTGTTTCCACATATGAAATCTTTTCTTTTCATTCTATCCCCATGACTCATGGCTAATTTCTTTCCATAAAACTTTATAATATAATTTCATACTGACAATGCACCATTTAAATCAAATCTTTATACTAGTTTGATTGCAGTAAAGTAAAATAAAGTAAAGTAAAGTAATTCTGGGAAATTATCCTAACACTAGAGGGGTGTTACATCTTTCTCCCCTCAAGGGAAAAACCGTCCTCGATGTTTTCTTCCCTCTGGAAAAGGCTCGAGTATGCTTCTTGTATAAATTGTTCATCCTCCCAAGTAGCCTCCTCCAGACTAAAGTGCTACCATTGCACCTTAAAATGGGGGATAACTCACTTCCACAATGTTGTTTCTCTCCGATCGAGAATACGCAAGGGTTCGAATAGGAACTCCCTGTCCGGTTTGACTTGTCATCAAACATCATTATTGTTATTTCTTAGCAAGGTACTTGAAATAATCTTTTTTCCAACCAAAATTTATTTCCACTACCTACACATCCTACCAATGAATAATGTGTCACGGGTCGTGTATGTATTTGTTTTAGTAAAGAGATGTGAAACACATTGTGCACCCATATATGATTGGGGAGGGCTAGATGATAAGCCACCAAGCCGATTCTAGAAATGATCTAGAATGGGCCACAAAACTAAGGGGCTAATTTGGAGCACTCGCTCCATCTTAAAGTACTCCAATTGGGTTTTACCCTCACATATACACGTTCTCTGATTTGATATTATCTATAGATTCTCTGCTGGTCAGCATAGTTTTTTTGTCGATCCTGGGCTGCCTTTAAGTTGTATTGAACCTTTTTCACTGTAGCTTCCATCTCCTTAAGAATCTCAGGTCCTAACAACAACTTATCCTTTGGGCTATTCCAATTACTAGGTATTCTACATCTCCTTCCATATAATACCTCAAAGGAAATCATTTTTAATGATGCATGATAACTATTGTTATATGCAAATTCCACCAAGTGTAAATATTCCTCCCATTTTGTGAGCTGCTGCATCACATACATCCTAAGCATATTCACTCTTTCAATTCTCCCATCAAGTTGGAAGTGATAGGCAGCAATAAAGTGTATTTGGGCGCCTAAAATAGTAAACAAGGCCTTCCAGAAGGCAAAAGTAAACTTTACATCTATGTCTGAGATTACCATCTTAGGTATCCCGTGTAACCTGAAAATTTCTTTCATAAAAATATCGTCAATTTTTACAACCTTATAAGTTGATTGTATGTATATAAAATGAGCAACCTTGTTCAATTTATCTATTACTACCATTATGGAGTCACTTTGTCTTTTTGACCTTGACAACCCAATGATAAAATCTAATGTTACGACTTCCCACTTCCACTCTAGAATAGGCAGAGGGGACGTAGGCCTGTGAGGTGTTGATGCTCTGTCTTCACTTGCTGGCACTCTAAACACTATGCTAAGTACTAGGCTATCTCTAACTAAATGTCCGACCAACAATAGTCTCTCCTTAATGTTGTAATCAATTTTTTGGTATCCTGGGTGCACAGTATATGGGTTTCTATGGTAATCATCTAGAATAAATATTTTAAGATCTTGTTGGTTTGGTACATATATGTGATTCCTATATACAAGCATACACTCGTTATTAACATCATAGCCTAATTTCCTTTTAGAGTTGTCCTCTTTCTTTGTCTGCTGCCGTAAGAATTGATATTCTAGATCTTTTTGAGCAGCGTCCTTAATTTGATTTGTAAAGTCAAATTTTATTTTACTCACAGAAATTTCATAAATACAATTAAATTTTTGGCCAAAGGCATCAAGCACCTGATTCTCCTTGCCCTTCATGTGTTTAATTTCAAAATTAAATTCACTTAAAAATGTGGTCCATCGTGCCTGCATTGATCCAAGTGGATCAATGCAAATGCTCATTTTCAAAAAGCTTCAAATGTGTTGGCACATAGTACAATGTTGAAGTGCTCAATGATACACACCCAACACCGTGAACGACACGTCAAATGGACATCGTATGCGAATTCTATGCTCAGTTGAAGTTTATCCAGTTTTGCAAAAAGAAGGGCCACATGGCGCTACTTGGCAGCACCACATGACCCCATGACTCAGTAGCGACTGGGCACATAGTTAGACATTAGGAACCACACAACCAATCCAAAGCTGGTAGTTTGGATTGAGGCCAAGTGGCCCAAGGAATTCGAAAAAATGTTGCAACCACATGACCCCATGACTCAGTAGTGACTGAGCACATACTTGGACATTGGGGACCACACAAACAATCCAGAGCTGTCATGTGGTAGTTCAGATTGAGGCTAAGTGGCCCAAGGAATTCAAAAAAAGGTTGCAACAAGACTCCGAGGGAATCAAACCCGTAATCTCAAATCTGGCAAAGACCTCAACAAATTTGGCTAACCAACATATCCGGTGGACAGTTCGTGACAAGATAACGGATTTGGTTTTACTTATCGTTAATTGGCAAAGGCAGAGTAAAGGAGAGGGGATAGAGCTTGCCACCCCCACCACTAAATTAGCATGCAGATATGACTGGCTCATCGAAACTTTATCAAATCACATAAGTCAATAGTTATCACATAAAATGTGCCATGGAATGGGGCCAAGGGGAGTCGAACCTCTGACCTTCCCTCCCCCACAAAGCTTTATAACCAATGCACGAGAGCACGTTCATGTAGAGAGAAAGGACTTAAATTATTTTGAAGTTGCAGGAACCAAGAGTGCCAGCCAGAGTTAGCAGACCTCCACTACAGTTATCAGACTTGCTCCAGATTGATTTATTTTCTCCAAATTTGGTGGTGTTGTAGGTGGATAATTAATTTTGGGGGGTCAAGATATCACCTGGTCCAAATATAATTGAGTTTATACTCAAATTTCATGATTTTTGATGATGATTTCGATTTTGCAGTGCTTTTATGCATCCAAACCTCCGATTTTGAGGTCATTGTTGTAAGTGCACATTTGAAGCGACCCAGAGAAATAGCTAGGGAGGTTCTAGTGAACTCCATAATCAAATACTGTGTTATTTGTTTGTGTTTGCTCAGATTTGGCTTTATGTTCTTTTATTTATGTTAATTCACAATCTTATTGATATGTTGCACACATTAACATAAATGGAATTTTTAACATGTTTGTAAGACCTTTTTGACATTTAGATCACTGACGGTCATTCAAATTCGGGTGATGAAAAAAATTGGTTAGGCTGTTGTGGTCTGTCATAAGGATGAATTTCTTTCCTAGTAGATAATGATGCCAATTTGTTAAAGAATGAATTATTGTTGTAATCTCCAAATCATAGGCTAAGTAGCACTGTTCATGCTCCTTTAGTTTCCGTGATTCATATGCCACCACTCGACCCTCCTGCATCAATACACCCCCAATTTCGGTTTGGCACACATCTATACAAACCAAGAATTCTTTATTCCACTCTACCATCCTTAGAATGGGTGTGGTAGTCAGCAAATGCCTCAACTAATCAAAGATTTTCTAAGATTACGTAGACCACTTGAACACCTTCCCCGTTTTCTGCAAAGATGTCAAGGGATGAGCCACTTTATAGAATCCTTCAATAAAGCGATGGTACTACCCGACTAGCCCGAGGAAATAACGAATATCTGCCACGTTCTTAGGGACAGGCCAATCCATGATTGATTTAATTTTCTCTGGGTCTACCTCTACACCCTCTTGTGTGATAATATGCCCCATATATTGTATTTTTTCCTTGCAGAATTCACACTTGATGTATTTTTCATACAATTGGTGTTCCCTTAAGGTTTGCAACACAATTTGTAAGTGCTTATGATGATCCTCTAGAATTTTAGAATAAATCAGAATGTCATCGATATAAACCAATACAAATTTGTCAAGATACAGGTGAAATATCCTGTTCATAAGACTCATGAATGTAGACAGGGAATTAGTTAGTATGAAGGGTAAGACTACAAATGCGTACTGATTGTAGCAAGTGATGAATGTAGTCTTACATATATCTTCCTCTTTTATTCTAATCAAATGGTACCCTGATCATAAGTCAATTTTTGAGAATACCTTGGAGCCCTTCACTTGATCAAACCAATTGTCAATTCCGGGCAGTGGATACTTATTTTTGACAGGAAATTTGGTTAGTTGTCGATAATTGATGCACAATATTAGGGCGCCATCCTTCTTTTTAACAAACAACACCAGAGCTCCCGATGGGGATACATTGGGGCGTATATAGTTTTTATCTAGAAATTCTTGTAGCTGAATTTTTAATTATGTGAGCTACGATATACTCATCCTATAGGGAGATCTTGATACTGGGGCAACCCCTAGAATTAACTCAATAGTGAAATCTATATCCCTTTTCGGTGGTAATCCTGGTATCTTTTCAAGAAATACATATGCGAACTCTTGGATTATTGGTAGATACGTCTATTCAACTATTATTGCATAAGTTCTAGCATAACCCACTTGCATTGCATAGATATGACAACCCTTCTGCAAACATTTATCCAATTGAGAGGCAATAATTGGCCTCAATATTACAAGTCTTTTAACCCCTTGTACTCCACACCTAACACCTGCCTCATTCAAATAAATCACAGTATTATCTTTACAATTCACCAAATATGAGTGAGCCTCCAACCAATCCATTCCTATTAAAATGTCGTAAGATCCCAAAGGAAATACATCACTCACTTTAATGGTTTGGTATGCTAATTCGATAGAGAAGTCTTCTAATTTAGATCCTACTCACCTCATAGCTCCTGTGGCTAGTTAAACTAGCCAAGGGTTTTTAAATTTATGGGTTTGTAACTAACAAAGTTCTACTATTCTAGGACTTATGCCATTTAAACTAGCGTAAGGATCTATCAAAATTGAAACAATATGCTTAAACATTTTACCTTATATTTCGATCATGCTGGGATGATAATCTGCCTGACGATCTTCCAAAGCCACATTAATTTTCAATATGCTTCTCGCTGCTTTGGTATATTATTTATTGGTTCCAATTTCCCACGGTGAAGGAAATTCTTAATGTAATGCGACTCTCCACAAAGTTGTCATTGTAGGGGAAATTTCTGTCCTTGATTATCCTCAGAATTTGTAGATGGTTCCACTGGTCTGGTCTCATTATGAGGTCAAAGTTTATGTTGATTTTTCTCCATATCTTTCTACCCCTTAAAAGTATTCATAGAATTGAACGTTCTATTATTTCTACTATTTTGTGAATTCTTTTGTCTCATCTTGTTGATCCTTTTTCTACATTTGCTGATAGCAGATTCATGCTTTCCTTATATCACCATCCATAATTTTGGGATAATCAAACTCAAGTCATTCCTTCATATGCATTGGTAAATTACAAACAAACCTTTTCACTTTAGCTTTCTCCTCTCGTAAGTACAATACATATTGTAGTAAGGAGGTAAACTTGGCCACATATTCATCCATTGTCAGCTGCTCCAACCTTAACTCATGGAATTATTTAGCATTATCATCATAAAACTGATCTGATAGATATTTATTCCTGAAATATTTCTAGAATGCTTCCCAATTAATCGATTGCTCATCAACAACATGCACCACTTTTATTTCTTCCCACCACAAGGTAGCCTTTCCTTGTAACTGGTAAATGGTTAGCTGAGCTTTTAAATTTTCATCATAATCATAAATTTGAAAGTACTTGGTTATATTTATTAACCAATACTCTTCTAATTCCTCAACTTCACCATCATAACTTAGAGGCTTAATCTTCTTGAATTCACCTTGAAATTCAACTTTCCTTTTGTTTGCCTTTTTTCATCCGTTACTATCTGACGTGTCTCCAGACTCTTTTTCTTGTGTGTTCTGATTCCCCTCTGATTC
This sequence comes from Pinus taeda, assembly GCA_000404065.3. Classification (NCBI taxonomy): domain Eukaryota; kingdom Viridiplantae; phylum Streptophyta; class Pinopsida; order Pinales; family Pinaceae; genus Pinus; species Pinus taeda. Next base: position 39,423 of record APFE030358041.1, on the reverse strand, counting down.
CTATGTTTGAATTTCTTCTGGTATGGTGTTCTCTTCCCTTTTGTGAGATTCTGTTCGATTAACATTGTCAGAGCCTGGATTATAATTCTAATGGTTCTATCTATCTGTCAAGCTCTTCATAATGCTTTCTTATTCACGTATCAAATGTTCATTTTCAATCCATAGGGTTGCCATTTCCAACTGGAGTTCATGGATTGTTTCCATCATTGCGACAATCTTGTTACGAAATTCATTCTCCAATTGAATCCATAGCTCAGGATTAGTCACTTCTACCAGTATTGATTCAGGCTCATTTCTGGGTCTTGTTAATGGTGTGAAAGAGGGTCCACCTCTTCTCCTCATAGTGATCTCTCTTTCTCTTTCTCTCTCTCTATGTACACACAACAAAATTATGTTTGCATCCAGGTCCTCAGTGTAGAACCTAAGATCTAATACCACCTGTAATGTTTACCCATAAAGTTTTCTTTTAACCATTCACATTCCCCTAAAAAATGTCTAAACATTTATATATATAATTGTTTAATAGTTATCCACATGAGTTTATGAAGTGTTAGTTCATTGTTTTAAAACATAAAGAGGATAATACCTTTGCAAAGTTTTGGAGATCAATTTAAATGACGTGCGGGTTAATGTAACCCAGACCTCTCGAGGCTTCTAGACACATTTAATTTCCCGCCACTTGGAATGCTCACCACTAATGGATTGGCAATGGATCAATTTCGACAACTTGTCTTAGGATTAACACTCAATCAATGGTGGCAGAGGGTTGGAGGATCATTGACGACTTAGAGGGGTAAATGGAGGGTAGTGGGTACTACCTTCGCCTCCCTCATTACCTAGACCCTCATTTGGCTCATTCTTGAGTTGTTCTTCCTCCCTCTGTAACTTAGTTGGGGTTTCAAGTTTTTTTCTGAACCACAAGTTGATGGAAACCCTCTCCCTTCCCTAGTCACTTTCATCTAAAGGGAAACACACATAGGCACTTTTCTCCAATAATTTTTCCAATGTAATGACTCGAATGAAGAGGTTGTTTTTGGTTTTCCACTCTTAGTAGGTTCTGCCCGCTACTTAAAACTAGAAAAAAATTACCCCAAATTTTCTGTGTAGGTTGTAGATTCATTTCTTCCTTCTGCGGATAAATTATGTTTTCTCAGCAAGTTTTCATACCTCCAGTACTCACTTTAGGTAAGTTTTTTGAAATCAGTTGTAAAATAGGGTTCCCACATTAATTTTATCATTTGCACCCAACTAACTTAATTTCTTGCTCTTTGTTGCGATTTCAGTATGTAGTGAAATTCTGGGAGGGGTTTGACCTGCTGCGGGTTTCTCTACCATGCCTTTGACCTCCATGTCTGGTTCTTGTCTTAATTTTGATGTATTGGTTTGGAATTGTGCCATTGTACGAGATGGTAGTCCCATTTGGATTTGCATGGCAATAATTTGATGGGTTGCTAACGACATGCTGGTGCTACCTTGCTCGAATATAGGTTTAGTTTTCCATTTTCAATCC